>VZTM01041127.1:786-72959 GCA_013400555.1 Jacana jacana | reverse complement strand
AGTGCTTGCGGTACCCCAGTGCTTGGCGGTGCTTTTTCCCAGCTTCGATAAACCCCGTGTTAGTTTTCACAGCAGTGTTAACCTATTNGGGGGGACGACACAAGGACAGTAGCACCCCTGCCTCAGGTGGCTGTGGCATTGCCAGGCCACTGACTGGCACAGGCTGGGAGGTGGCAGAAGTGGGTAGAACAGAGCCATCCAAGGGAGAAGGCGCACTCCTGGCTGACCTGCAGCAAACACAGCGATGACAGGAGCTTACAGATCGTTAAAATGTTGCTCTTAAAACCTGAAATGTTGGGTTTTAACCCTCCCTGGAGGATTCACCCAGCCCTGAGTGTGTCCTTTTTGCTGGTAGGGAAGGAGAGTCATCTAAGTTCAAGCTGTAAAATCCCATTTAAGCTGTCTCACGGGCAAAGTATTTTCCCACAGGAGCTCATCTGAGAGTAATGGGCTTTCCTCCACTGGCACTGCCCTCCTTGGGCAGGGAGAGTCAGCACCCAGCTCAACCCCAGAGCCTCCAGGGAACACAGAAAAGGAGCAGCCCATTGGTGATAAGTCTTCAGCACCTCATTTTTTAATTTTTTTTTTCTTTTTAGCACCAAGCCAGACATTTAGGACTAAAACTCCTTCAGATGCCATTTGGTTTTCAGTGCCTTCATTTTCCAGGCAACTGAAATGCTCCATCTGAATTATCTGCAGCTCCTGAATTTGGGAGAGGTGGGGAACGGGGCTGCAAAAATAACCCCATGCTTCCAACTTGCATGGCATTGGCAGCGAGGGGCTGGGGAGGCAGAGAGGCACTTTGGCTGCGACGAGGACGACGTGGTTTTCCCCCTGGGTTGCACGTCAGGCAGATGATCTGCACGTGCTTCGTTCTGCTGGAAAGAGAATTAGTTCAAGATGTGAGAGGAATCGGGCTGCAGTCGTTAAGAGACCCAGAGCGATGGGGAAAAACACGCATGGTAATAAAGAAGCTCAACAAAAAGGGTTGGGTTTTGGCTGGTCAACTCCCTTGGCTTTGCCTCCAGCTCTCCTCAGGTGGGAGGCTGCTGCCTCCCCCAGGGTTTACTAGGCGTCAGGAACCTCTGCTGTCATCTGGGGTCACTGGCCCTGGCTTTGGTTGGGTTTTACACACCGGGCTGGTGGGCTTGTTGAAACCACGCTGCTGTGCAGCGGGGAATGCAAAAGTATTTGTTCCAGAGAGAAAGAGAGAGCCGGGAATGGGGGGTGTGGAGAGGGAGGTGCTGGAGCATTTTGTGAGAGGAAGAGAGGGGAGGTTTCTTATCACCCCCTTCTAGAATTTTTTCAATAATTTTTCTTCAGCAGTTCGTTAAGCCTAAAATACCTGCTCTCCTCATGTTTCTGCTCAAGTGCAAGCATTTTGAGTATTGTTTTCAAACATTATTCCAACGTGATTTTGGCACATCTATACCCCATCCTACCAAATTTGCATGAGACCTAGTCTGGGAACAGCTTGTTTGAAATGACATTTGAGTGCTGTTTTAATATTCGGCTGCAGTTAATTTGGATGCAATTACTTGACACTTGTAAATCCTTCAGTTATAACAGCCCTGCAAGAAGTGCAGGAAGCTGAAAGTGCACCTCAGGCCAAACCCTCAGCTCCTGTTGGGCAGTGGACTTCTTCCATGGCTGGGCTGCCACTACCTTGCCTTCTGCCCCATGGTCCCCAGATGCAATGCTGAAGTTCTACCACGTATTGTCTACCACTTTGACTTTGCTGGAGTTTATGCTGACCTGGGAGCTCAACCCCCCCCCTCGGCTGAGACAGGCCCACACATACAGAAGTGATTAAGTGTGCCCCATGTGTTAAAAATAATCAGCCCTATGCAGCCACCTCATTCCCTATCAGCCCTTCGTAATACTTTCCTATTTGTTTGGATCAAAGTAACTCAGACTAGCCTGGCTCATGGTGCCCCAGACACACGCATTTTTAATCCACATCCAGACCAAGCTTCATTGTGCAATAGGCTTCCCGCTTCCAAAAAAACAAGAGATAACATGTATGTCTGCCTAGTCCATTCTTGCCTGAACCATAGACAAATTAAGACCAGCCCAGGTTCCAGGGCAGGAGGGGATCATTGTAAGGCAAATGAGACCTTGGCTCCTCACACTTCTGGATTTTGGGAGTAATTAGGAGACTGAAACCCAGACCTGGGAATGCTTTTCACCGTGTTTTTACAGGAGCAGAGGATAAGGGCAGCAGCTTAGACCTGGCCCTTGGCAAGTGTGCAGCAGAGCCTGCAGTTAGGACCTCCTTCTCCAGCCTCACCAGCTACACTGTGCCACCTGCCTCATTGATTCACGATCATGGGGGGAAATTGCAGCTGTGTTCCTCTATCTCCTTACCCTTTTTTTGTCCAGCCCTTTAGATATCTCTGTAAGGAAGCCTGCAGTAATCACCTTAAACATGCACTACTGAAGGACGTGTTGTGACTGTCCCCACTGTGGGGCAAGGCAGCCCCTGGGCTGGGGGGCAGCTTCAGGGGTGGCTGGACTGTGGATGCTTCACACAGGCAGGATATGGGGAGCTGCAGGACAGCCCAAGAAAGGGCACACGCCTCTTCTTCCCATGTGATTCCTCATCTCTTGTTTTAAATCTCATTCCCAGCCCCCCTCCCCCACCCCCCCACCCCCCAAATTGGTGCTGTCTTTGTCACTGTTCATTATAAAGGACTTTTATTGCAGAAACAGCAACTCTGTTGCTTCCTAAGACCTTTTCCTCCAGCTCTCTGAAGCAGCAGTGTATGCACTTCCAGGGTTCTCCAGCCCTTCCTGACAACTATCCTTTCATCTGTGCACTAAGTCTGCTTTCATATTGTCTCCCTCAGTGCTAAGAGCAAGTGTTTTGATGTTAACGTCTGGGAACGAGCTCTTAAGCTACCACCTCACACTTAATTACAGTTATTTATTAAGTACTCCAGCTTATCCAAGGGAGAATGGAGGTTTTCTGCTTCAAAGTGCTTCTGGACATGGTTCGGCAAACACCTTTCACCAAGCAGAGTCATTTTTCTACCCACGTATGGTCAGACCACAGAGCTCCCTCTCCAGCTGATAACCCCATTGTTTTCAGGACACAGGGTGGCTGTAGGGCCCCACTCCAGCAGTGCACCATACCTTTAGGGCAGGGAGTGACTCCCCTCAGCTGATCTCCAGTAACTGCAGTGGGACCCTCCCTGTGTCAAGCACCAAACTGGCTCTGCCCTCTGCTCCTGGTGGGGTGAGTGCTGCTGTATGTCCTGTTCAGAGTAATGACACTGATCCTGCCACTCTTACCACAGCCTGATGGTGAGGTGACATAGTTTAACTCTTTCCCAATCTTGATGCCAATAAAAGCCCAGGGAAAAGCCAGATGCTGTGGTGCTCTTCCCTCTTTTAAACCAGGGTTGGGTGATTCTGAGGGCCTGGGATGCAGCATCAGCACCAAACCCCTCTGGCACTGCTCGGTCAGGGTGGTGGCACAACCATGGTGCAGTGCCACAGCCAGCAATCCTGTTGGCTCAGTACAGGGTCAGCTCTGCAGAGATCCCAGGCGCCGACAAAAGCAAAAACTACTTCAAAGCAAGAGCAGCTTCAGCCCTCTAAAAATGCTCCAGAACAAAGATCTTCCCAACCCACTGAAGAGCAGGTGCAAGAAGTGGAGTTGGAACAAGGGCTTATTAAGACTGACCACGACGCACACTTTATGGCATTTTGCTGTTGTAGGGAAGCAGAAAACAGCTTCAGGAGACAACAGCCTGGGGATGAACAGGCTCCATCCTAGCCCCAGAGTACACGGGATGTGAGAGATGGGAACTGAGATCTCACAAATTGAGCTCTAGACACCTCTTGGCACGAGATGAACAGTCTTATCTTGATACCTGTGTTTGTTTGCCCAGTTCCAAACCTGTCTCAGCAACGCTAGAGGCTGCCTTGCCCCACTCCTGCTTCTTGCAGAGACACCACCTCCAGTCCCAGCAGCCAAAGGGCCCATCAAGGCTCACATGTGCTGCAGCCCAGGGGCTTCCCCATGAGATCTTGGGCAGTGCTGCTGGAGCAGCCCCATCAGATGCTGCAGCAGGAGATGTTTTAAGGGATAGGAGCCCTACCCTGCAGAGCTTGGACCCGTCTCTTTCCCCAGTGCCCAGTCTGGTAAGGGCCTTGAATACTTTCTTGTTGAATTTTGTGAGCAAGGCATCAACCCATGCATTTTTAGTGTCAGAGCAGTGGAAAGGACTGAAAACCTACCTCAGGAGCAGTAAAAACATCAGCTGAGCAGAGACCAAGGACAGCATCTTGCCTGAAGTGCCTGTGCTCAGGCACAATCAGGAACAGGCCCACAGCCGTGCCACTGGGCTGCCATTGCAGCCTGGACTGGCAAGACAGGCACCAGCCCAGCCCATATTCTTGTACCACAGAGTTTTGGACATGGGTCACCCATCTGAGCTTATCAGAGAGCCCATTGTTCCTGACCGACTGATTCAGCCCCTCCAAAGTACTCTTCAGCAGCAGAGCAGCAAGGAGGAGGAGGAGGAGGAGGGAGGCGTTCCTCACCCACAGATAGCCCTCCTGATAGTGGGAGGCAGATAAACACCCTGGAGTTAATGGCTGAGCTCAGATCTAGTTGAGGCAGTTTGACCTTTCTTCTGGTAAGCCTCCCTTCAGCTGACATGAAAGAGTTTGACACAAGCACTCAGGGGAATGTGTGGCCAATAAGTGAGACTTACTTTCTCCAGCAAGTAATATTGATTAGTGCAGCTTCTGCAGACGCAGCTCGAGGCAGTGGTGGGATTTCAGCACAGCTCACTCAGGGCGCGAGCAGAAGAGACAGCTGAGACGCAAAGGTAAAAATAATTTGTTGACTGAACCTGTAAGGTGTCCTTTCTGTCTCCTACCTTAGCGACCTGTACATTGCTGAAAGCCCTGGAGGGAAGGAGAGGCTTCACAGGCTGGGGAGTGGCCCTGGGAGCTGGCTGCTGTCCCCACCTGGCCTGGCTCGCCTCCATCCTGGTGGGTGTCCTTGTGGTTGAGTGCCTCTTCCCATCTTCCTGGGCCACTATGTCCTGTGGCATCACTGGTGAAGAAACATGTTAGGAGCACTGATAATTTCTGAGAATTTGAGCAATTAGAAAAAATAGTCCAAGGATTCCTCCTGAGCATCTGGGAGTGGATTTTCCTCTCTCAACATCCGGGATGAGCTCTGCCCCAGTGATCCAGCTGTAAAGGGTGGCATAGGACTGTGCCAGCGCATGAAACCAAACCTGGACTTGTGTGGCCTCACTCTGTGAAGCAGCATGGCAGCATTCCCACCAGGCTGAGGTCCCTGTCCCCTGCGGACCTGCAGACATGGGTCTTAGTGAGCCTGGTGACTCCCTGCTGGCTGCCAAATTATGCAGCATGGAGTGGCTGGGACTCAGCTTCTCGCTGCCCCAGACATCTTGATGGCACCATGAACCTGGAACATCACGCAGGCTACAAAGAGTGGCTGCCTGGAGTCTCTTGCCAAGGCTGTTTGTTTCAGGGAAGGACATCTTGAAAATCTTGTTTCTAGCCTTTTGTGTTTGCGGAGAGTTTGGTCCACGCATAAGGCCCGATTTTTGCCCAAGCCCATGGAAAGCCCAAAGGAGTGACAGCAGGAAAATGTGAACTACCCCAATTTGGTTTAGTTCCGTATTTATCTCAATGACACTTAAGTACAGGCAATACCAGTCAAATGCTCTGGAATATGAGGTGGAGACTGCTATTATGTAGTATTTCTTAAATGCCCCAGTCCAAATGCCTCTCATAATAAAAACCTAGTTTGCTTAGGAATATAGAATGGAGGCTTTGAAAGCAGCAGGGTGACCTAGAAGCTCAGGTTACACATAATCTATATGCAAAGGCACTTTAAGTTCTTTTAAATCAATGCATGATGTTAACCAACATAGAATCTGGGTAAAGGTACCAAGCATTATAGCAACACGGCAAGGTTTTGGAGGGTCAGAAGGATGCTCTCACCCAAGATGTTATTGAATCTTTCCACCATGGCCTGCACTTTTCTTCCTTCTTTTCTTTCTTCTTCCTCTTGATGCTGCCTATGGAAAGATGAGGAAAAAGCAGAGCTTTTCTACCTGGGGTTTCAGGGAAGGACTGAGAGATAGTTGCTCTGGACAAGTGTTTGCTCACTTAACTCTTCCTCTGGCTAGGATGTGATCTGAGTGTTTGATCATTGGGATCATGAAGCAAGTGCAGGAGCTCCCCAGGATCTGAGGGCAGCCCCTAGCTTCAGGCAACAGTTTAGACAGGGATGCTATGTGTAGGAAGAGTGTTCCCAAAGCGGGAGAGCAAATCCTGGGTAAATACACCAGAGGCACCCTCAAGAGCCAGCAAAGGGCTGTGGGACAATGATGGGAGCACTCAGCAGGCTCAGTTTTGGCCACATCTATGCTCATATAGCTGCAAGCAAACACATCCCACCCCTCGGTAAGCCTGCTTCCACAGTGGGTTTAACGACACGCGTTAAAATACCAGTGGGTCCACAATAAGAGATGCCATTTGCGGACACGAGGCGGTTTAAAGAGAAATAATACACGTTAACCTGCATCGGGCTGCAAGTGGGGACAGGCCCTGGGCTGCCAGCGGACACCTGCTGCCTTGCCCTCGGTCAGGGTGCGCCGGGGAGAGCCGATCCGGTGTGGGCAGCTGCAATCTTGCAGCCCCTCTGCCAGCAAAAGCCAACCCTGCAGCCATTCAGGCACAGGTAAAAGTTTGGGGACCCTCGAACTCCTGGACTGGCTTGGTCAAGGGTGGTCCCTACAGGAGCATCCAGCCCTTGGGACTGCAAAGCAGGAGTCCTGCTCTCTGCCATTGTGCCGTCCTCTGTCAGATCATGCTGTGCTGGCAGTTTGCGAAGCTGTCTATTATCGGCACGTTAATAACCTTTCACAATGTTTAATTACTTGGAAAGGTAATTGGTCCTGTGGTAGTTCTTTAAAAAGCATGCCCATTTCACTTGCTCTTGGCAGAGACTTTGCTTTTTTGTCTTTCATTCTCACAATAAATATGTTACAACTTATCCTGCTTCCAAAGGCGATACCTATTTGTAAAACAAAGAGGAAGATTGCTCCCTGGCTTTCTGGGTATCGGCTCTGCAGCCCTGTGCCGAGCCACACATCTCTCCCACTGACACCATTGTGTGTGGATTCGGAGGGACGTTTTGATTTTTTTTAATGGCTTCTCATTTAAGGTGCCTGGTTTGATACCCACAGCCAGGTACTCGGGGTCAGGCTCTTTACTTCACTGGCAGAGCTGGCCCTGCCTGCTGACTGCACATAAATAGCCAAGAAGCCATATGTATGTAGTCCAGTCCCCTCCACTCGTTTGCTGCTGCCCTTCTGCCACCAACAGCAGTGCTGGTGCAGGCTGTGACAAGCTGCCATGCCCGAGGCTGGGGCTGGGAGGAGGGAGCAGGAGGACCTGCAGCTGCAGGAAGAGGCCAGACAGACTGTCCAGGGGGGTGAGTGCCACCAGGTTTTCTTCAAGGACAGCTAACCACAACATTGCAAGGTGCAGGGGCTCAAGACCAGCATCAGCCACATCTCTGCTGCATTCAATACTCCAGAGAAGTGACAGGTTGCTCTCCTTCTGCGCAAAGATGCCACATGAGGCAACTTGTGCACATTGCCTTTCAGCTCGTGACCCTATGCTGGTAACTGCAGCAACCACAGAGGTTTGACTCTATCTTGGATCCCACCAGCTGATGGCTTCACCCCCCACTGAGGCAGCTTGGGACCACTACATAGACACTGCTGGGGTCTCCATGGCTGCCCCATGCCACCCTGATGCAGCCCTGGGACCCTGGAGCCAGTCCAAGAACAGATTTGTCTTGGCACAAACATTCTCCAGCACAGCTATCTGTGAGCCCACTGAGCTCCATGTGAGAAGCTGGTCTGTGCCAGGGGCCAACCCCAGGGAGGGCGCAGAGTCTGTCAAGCTCAGGTTCCCACTAAGCCACGGCCACAGGCTGCAGTAGTGGAAAGTATTAGACTAGATTGACTAAATTTGTCCTTTTCCACTGATGAACGCTGTCCTGTGAGCCAACGTGTTCCACTTCAGCTGGGGGGGTACTCACAGAAAAGCATAAAGTGGTATCAGAGCAAAACACTATTCATGATGGCAGCAAAAACTGCTGGCATTTTCTTCCTTTCTTCCTTAAGTATGAACTTGTCAAATGACCAACTGAAAAGCCCCCAGCAGTTTTCGAAGGGTCAGGCTCTCAGCCTTACAGGTTGCCCCACACAAAGGCATAGTGAGAAGCCTGGTCCCAGTCCTGCAGCCCATCCACGCTGGTGTTTTTCTCATTTGCTTGGAAGTCTTGACAGGTTTGTTTTCTTCTTCTTTTTTTTTTTCTTTCTTTTTCTTTTTCTTTAAAAAAAAAAGAAGCTTTTAGCAGCCCTGGGGCAGAAGGCACTCACTTGCTAAATCACAAGGTTTGCCACATTGAAATGTAGGGACGTGCCCACAAATGGGAACTGGCTGTCTTAGCTTTTGTTCTTGACTGCTTGCCAGAACCCTTAAAACAACAGGAGGAGGTTCAGCTACCTAAGCAGCCCTGCGCTCGCTCAGGGAAGCCTGTAAACGTGGGCATTTACGTATCAGACGCCATCAGTGCCTTTGCCAGCAGCGCAGGCAACCCTGCTGCCAGGGGGCTGGGCGGCCGTGGGACTGAGAAGGAGCAGAAACACTCAGCAGCATGGACGGTGTGTCCCTGCTGGCACGGGCAGTGGGTTGCGCTGACCCAGGATCGCTTGGCTGTCCACACTTGACAGCAAGTGTCCTTGCAGCACTGGGTGATTACAAGCAGGAATTACAAGTCAGGAAAAAACATTTGGTGCTGCAATGTGAGAAATAAGGTTATCCTAGATTTTAGGGCCAGGTAAATGATGATCCCTGCGCTGTCCCACCAAAGACGTACTGACAAGAACTGGATTTGTATCAATGAGATTAACAGACACATTTTTTCCCCTCCCAGCTTGTTTGAAGAACAGTGGTGGGAAGGGACAGCAAGGGACCAAACCTTGTAGATCAGAATAGATTATTAGCAAAATGCTGCCCTTAAAGAGCTGAAAATCAATCCCTAGTGCAGCCAACAGAGGTAGGTTCTTCCTCAGCACAGATCTAACCTGTAGCTCTCCATGCCATTCCAGGGCTGTATATCCTTACTTGGACAGCACACCTCAATCCTCAGCTACAGATATATTTAGACTTTTATTTCAGTCATAGACTTGGAAAGAGACCAGATGTACACCTCAGACCTTGCCCATAGTCATTCCTTGGCCACCTCACTGTTTGTGCTAATGTTTATTTAAACAGATGAGGGGTGGAGCATGACCTCGAAAGGGGTTGAAAAGCTCTCCTAACGTCCATCTCTCAGCTGGGTTCTCATCAGCCACCTCACTGACATTTTAACCTGGGAGGTCTGGGACAGCACTGCATCTGCCTCCAGGCTCCACCTCAAGGTTAAGGTCCTTCAATTGCCTTCTGCTGGCTCCAGTTTCCTTCCAACAGGGGCACCTCAGAGGAATTTAGGGTTTTGACAAGCTGCATCATATGCCTCAAACACTACTGCAAGAGTCCCCTGGTCCCTGTAGTCTTCAGCTGCAGCTCTTGACACCATTTTTCCCTTGGGCTCTCCTCCATGAGTCCCCGATACCTTTGAATCACCAAAGAGCTCAGCAGCTCCAAGTTGTCCTTTTCCTGGGCTTTCCATCCCTGTTTAAGTCTCTCGTGGAAAAGCAGATGGGTTGGAGCTCAGCTCCCACAGCACCTAGATCTTTCCTCTGCTCTCCCTGATCAATCCTTCCTGAATTTCCACCATCACTTGGATGCTTCCCAGTCAGAGGAAACTTTGCTGGAGCAGGGACGGGAGGCAGCACCTTTGCTCCCAGCATTTCCTCAATCCCATCACTTGGGTGAAGGCTAATGAAGACATGCAATTGAGTGCCCACCTCTGACCCACCTTCTTGAGTCTGCAGATCCCATGAGGCAGGTGAGCCAAACCCTCTTCCCTCACAACGTCATGGTGTTAGGTTATAAAGTTCAGCTTGTCAGTAAGTAAGCCGGTCCCACCCACGACTTCTTTCCACATAATTATGGTTTGCAGAGATACCAGGAAAAAAGGAGAGCCCCTGCTGGAGATGCTGACGTCTTTTTCCTTTCAGGTTCAATGGCTGCTTTTATTGTGGTTGGGTTTTCTTCCTCCCCACTGCCTAGTCTTTCTCTGACTGGAATCATTCCCCTCCAAAAAACGCGGTGACTTTTGCTGAAAAGCAGTTCTGCCACTTCTGTAACGAGGCAGCGCTCAGGAACGGCAGAGTGGTAGTTACGGGATGTGTGGTTTACCTCAAGACGTCACATCTCCTCCCCCCGGAGACATCAGAGGGGTTATTGCTCAAATTCATCTTCGATTGTATAAAGGAAAAAGGCTCTGTGACTTTCACTGCTACTTTTAATGTTCTAAGAAACCTTCATGCTCCCTTCCCCAGGCTGCTTCAAAGGGCAATTACCTGGGGCAAAAGATGCTGCATTTTGGTAAACATATGCATACGAAGTGCGGTCAAAAATCCCATGAGTCAAATTTCAGTATTTCCTACCCAGGGAGAGGAGTGATTGATACTGGTTGGGGATTTTTCCCAGGTGAAGGTTGGACAGAAAGCAGATCTCTGAGTAGCAGATTTGTGCTTTCTGTCATTAAATACTGCTGGAGAGCAGAAGGGGTGAAATATCCAGCGTCCTCAGCTGGAAGAGCATCCCTAGGGAGCCATTGCCACGGTCTGTGCAGGAAAGGAGGGCACCAGGGCTGGGCTCACTCTGCAGAGCGCTGTGCTCTGCTGAGGCAAACACCAGCCCAGCAAAAGCTGGGCATCCTCTCTGTGACAGGAAAGCCATGAAATGAGAGACGAGCAGGCTCGGACACAAGCAACACGGGGCTGCCTTAGCACACACTCAGAGAGAGCTGAGAAAGGAAACCAGCAAACCAGATCTCCCTGTCCCAGCTAAAATAAAAACCACACAGAAAGTAAACAAATACCATCACCAGTGGAAATGTAGCCATTCTCATCTCCTCCATGTAGGCAGTGGGGAATGCTGCAGAGCTGCCCAGCCAGGTTGCTGGTGCTTCGGCAAAGGGCGCTGGTTCCTACATGGAGATGCACCGTGGCTGAGGGGAGCCCAGCTGCTGTCATCTACCCCACGTTTGGTCCTTGCCCTGGTTTTGTTGGCAAGAACACCCCCTCTTTTCTTACAAGCCACCTGCAGCTTTTAACAATGTTTCCCCTCTGCAGGCCCAGGTCAAGCTGAACTAGTATGAGCTCAACACTGTGAATCCTAGGGGTGTGAGATTTTGCCCGCAGAGCAGCTGGTGGGCTTTTCGTGAGCTCTTTCAGCCTTGTGTGAGCCCCAGTAAGTGGGGTCTGCAGGCACCGCTCCTGAGAGCTGCCCACTCGAAGCCGTGATGAAGCGGGGAGGGTCAGAGGGTGCAAAGGCAAACTGCTGTGGCCTTTTGTCCATCTCAACTTTGAGAATACAGCTGCGGTGCAGGACCAAAACCATGACTGCCTTTGCTAAAAATCATAACTTCTGATTTTCCTTGGGGTGCCCAAAGATGAGGTCCCCAAGGGAGGCACAGGCTTCCCTTATTTTTATATAAAGACACTGTGCTGCCCCTAATGAATGTAGGGTGGCTTTCGTTAGGTGCTTTCCTCCCATCTACAGTACTATGCAGTGACCTGCCCAGGAAACGCAGCTGGTTTCCTGCAGCGAGCCAGACAGCACCTCCTTCACTGAAGACTTCATCCACCTGCCTACTGCTCCAGTGCCAGACTCTTGGGCTCCTCCAGGAAGGTTCTCATCCATGTTTGAAAAGTGCTCACCAAAGGAATGAGCAGCGCTTGCAACCCTCATGCACGGAGGGAAAGCGACATGCCTCAGCTCCACAGTAGGAGTCTGTCTCCCTGCTGGCGGGGATGCAGGATGCATTTCAGGGAGAAGGAAACAGCTACAACAAAAACAGGAGGAAGATGCATGTGTGCACTGCAAAGACATTATCTTCTAATGCTGCCAAGGTGTGAGTAGGGAAGGAGTTCCCTTCAGCAAAGCTACCCCAGTGAGGAGAGGCCAGGGATGGGCACCTTCACCCCCTGGCACTTTGTCTCTGCTGGGGCTGGCAGGATCCTGGCATGAGCTAATTAACCCTTCAATTGCTGAGGAAGCGCAGAGGACATTAATTTGACAGTCACCGTAAAAATATTTTGTCTGTCAACAGAGTCTTTCATCCAAGGATCTCAAAGCGCTTTGCAAGTATTAATTAAGCTCACCACGGTAAGTACGAATAATTATTGTCATTGAACAGCACGGAGAACTGAGGCCAGACTTGCCCAAGTGCATCTGTCAGGCCCCAGAGACCAGCGCGGAAGAGGAGCAATTCCCAGCTGCGGTCGCCAGACTGCAAACCCCGCTGCGGAGAACAGCCTCCGCTCAAGGGTGTCCTTCCTTAGAAGATCACTTGTTCGAAGGACAGGGACAAAAAAATAAAGAAGTTATTTCTCATTTTGGAATACAATGCAATTCGGTATCATTGCAAAAAAAACAAAGTGAAAATGACATGAAAATACCAGCTCCCCTTATCAGTGTGAAAGTTTTCTGAACAAGAGAAAAGGAGCGCTGTTTCATTTCCCCTCTGTCTTGTGGTAGTTCCCTCTACGAGTTTCTGAAAGTAATGGGTAGTAAGTCAGGTGTTGAGGAATTAGGGACAGAATTTAAGGACTACTTAAAAACCAAAATGATCAAATCTTCATTTATATAGCCTTGTTTATTATTTCCTCTTACTATTATCAATCTCAGGGCTTGGATCACTTTCATTTTCCTATGCCTCCAACCATCCTGTACTAAGGAGTCTCAGATCAGTGTTACTTTGGTTGCAAGTTCAGGTATATTTTAAAGTGATAAAGACTCGCTGACATCATCTAGTCTGAACTCTTGCACAGCCCAGCCCAACCCAGAGGAATTTAGCTATTTGCCTTGTAGACAGCCCAGACAGACTACTTACATCATGTTATTTGGTTAATTTTTGTGGATGTATCTGTCACTGCTGAAGGTCTCTGAATTTTCCCCAGCTTTAAAACTCTGCTGCATGTTGCATGGAGAGGCTCCAATATCGGTCTTCTTACTTCCTTACCTACAGGAATGTTTGGGGAATGAATATACAAATATGTGAGATTTGAAGATATCAGAGTGGTGGGGAGGGGAGTCATAAATATACCTCACCCAGATAATAGTGGCTATAAATTCTATTGCCTTGATCTGGCTTGGCACCGGCGTTCTGCAGAGCTACTTGCTGTGCTTGCTCCTCTCTCCATAGCTAGCTTTGCTGTTTATTACTGATAACTAACGATAGCATTATGGTTGTCTTCTGGACTGTTCTGGATAAAAGCAGCCTTTTCAGTTTGAATTAAGACTTTCCAAAGCAATTGCAACTAAACTGAAGAATATCCATATGGGGTTTAAACTGATGATTTGTCTTATGCCAGTACAACTTTCCCGTGCAAGTATCTTGCAGATAGCTATTTGGCCTCTGAGTTCAAACCATGCTTGACACCTGAGCCACCATAGAAGGGGCTCTGAACACCACCCAGAGTAGAGAAACTCTGTAGGTGACTCTTCTTCATCACAGAGGATTCTCCAGCATCATGTCTGGACTGGAGGTGACTGGAACTTCTTCCCCAGTGGAGCAAAGCCAGGAGCGGTCTCCCAGAAGGGGAGCTGACGTGGATATGCTGTACACAGGGAGGAAATGCTGTTTGTATGGTGGTTGCACCATGTGTCCCCTACTCCAGGCGTATGGTGGGAAGGATCAGTAGGCTCAGAGGTGTCCTTCCTCATCTTGCCCATGCAGAGGATCTCCTCATGATACCATGCTGTGGCTCCACCAACCCAGGTGCCCCACGCCTCACCCTCCCAATCCAGTGTGCAGATGGTGGTGGACCCACAGTGACCTCCTCACCCACGTGACTCGAGTACATATTTCATTGCTGCTAAATCCCTTGTCAGCTTCAGGTAAAATGGACAGGCAGGGCAGTGGGACAGGGTCTCAAGTTATTGACCGGTTAATTAGGAAGGGGGAGCCTCTTCTAAAGAAGCACTAGAAACCTCCTCAGCCAAGCTATTGCTTGATGAAATACTTCAGATTGGTGCTGCCTGTTTCCAATTACATCTGAGAGCGTTTATGCAGTGAAGAGCCAAAGTCTTGATTTATAGGCTTTGGGGCAAGGGAACGCAGTGTTTTTTATTATCTTTATCTCTAAATCTGCTCTTGGTACTTGTTGCTTACAACAAACTTGCAGAGCCTAATGCAAAGGTCTATTGTTAAGGTTTCCTACACTCGGATGCTAAAAACCTTCATTAAAGCCCAGGCTAATTGCTTGTGCATCAGATAGACAGGCCCATCCATTTTACCCAACTCAGCATACCCTTGGGAAGGGAACTGGCGTTTTGGGACGGCATCTCCTCAGAAAGTGGATGAGCTGGAGACAAACCCTAGGCTGAGGGTGCGCAGCCACACTGCTGGCCCACCCAGACCTTGGCCATGGCCAGAGCCTGAGTGCTCACTCGCACCTCCCTGGCACCGTGGACAGTAGGAGAGGCAGCCAGCCCTCTCCTGCACCACTCACTCGGCAGCAGACATTCCTCTGGCTGGATTTTCTGCTGCACTGGCTTCCCACATATTTATCCTGACATCACATGGGCTGGGGCCCTTCCCGCCTCTGCCCAGCGTGAGTTTGCTCTGCACAAAAAAAAAATAAATCACTTTTAGAAAAACGATGCCTTCTGTGGAAGGAAAATGCTTAAATGCAGCGAAGAAGAGTTTTATGAGCTTTGCTCAAATACTTGTTGTGCAACATCCTTACGGGATTTCATTATTTATGATTTTATCTAACTACAGTCTATGCCTAATAGCTTGGAGGTGCTGTTGATTAATTTTTTCCAGCTCTTTGATGTACCGGCAATAACTTGTCCATGGTGTCCTGTGTCAGTAACGTGGAAATTGCCATGGTATAGGCAAGGTGTGGTATCATGAGGTGGCCAAAGCCGGAATGACTGCCCATGTCCATGGCAGGTTCCCTCTGGCCGTGCTCTCCCCATTGCATTGCACCATTGGCTGATGGTGATGTAATGAGTCAACTCATCAAAATAGGAAAAAAATAACCCAACCCAAAAATGTTGGAATTTTTTTTCTCTGGGTTAGTGAGTTGAACTCACTCTGCATGTGACCAGGTATGTACCAAAGCCGGCACGGAGGAAGAAGGGAGCAATCAGGCAGTGAGGAGCTGCATGAGGAGGAAGAGGAGGGAGAAGGGCAAGTGGGGGCAGGCTATAAGATCATCTTTTGACACCACACCCTACGTATGGACACTGTCAGTCTAATTCCTACCGTACTTGTTCTGTCCTTGATGTTGTAATCTGTTTCTGTGAATCTTTTCAATTAGGCAGTGATTTATTGGTTAGTGGGGTGGGTTTGGAGAACCTCCAGCAACAGACACGAAATCCACTGCCATGCTGAACTCCATCTTACTGCCTGCAATAAGACGGCATGAATTTTTTTCTCCAGGAAATGAATCTTTTTCAAAGTGATTATAAGATTATATGACTATGCTATCGAGTGATGTAAACCTGCCCATTTCCAAAGGCTTTGGTGCAGTTACACAATTTAGGAAAAGATTTGCTTCAATTTTTTTAGCTGCCCCAGCATATTAGTTGCTGATTAACTGAAGGTCTTCCTGAAAAGACTGCATTTATCAGCATAAATGGACCTCTTTGTTCCTTGATGTAGAGGTTTTCAGTCTGCTCAAGTTAAAGTTTTTGCCAGTTCAAAATTTATTATTTCTTGTCATCGCCTCTCTTATAGTCATCACCTCTCTGGTAGTAGTCCAATTCCGTGGATTTGTCAATCACCACCACAAAGAAACCTGGAGCCAAAATAAACCTGGCACAACTTGATTTCTGTATTACAAATGTACTGGCACAAACTTTGTCCACAAAATCTCCCATTTCAGCAAAGTGCTTGAAATCCCATTGACTTCAATTAGTAAGTTAAGCAAGTGCTTAAATGCTGTGTTTGAACTGGGGCCTGAAGATTGTACCTTGGCCAACGGGATTCGTTGTCTTTTTTTTTAATAATAGTTATGCAGCTTTTAGAGGAATTTCTATGTTCCAGTTCAGTCAAGGCATCAAAACATTGGATGAGATCAAGGAGAACTGAAAGCAGATACTACTTCTTCTTCTGGCATCTTTCATTTAGAAGCTGTTTGTAGCAGGTTAAGCATTAAGGATTCGAGGAGAGTAAACAAAACAATGAGGTGGTCTTCTAGGACACTTCCCTCTTCTTGAAATTATCAGGTCAACTCTCAAACATAAAAATCTTTCCCAGGCAAAACAAGGCAAGGAAGGGAATTACTGATGTATAAGATATGGGGAAAACCCGGACCACTATGAATGGGCTTTAGTTCATGGTAACTGACGGTGTCTGGCAGTTTTACACTACATACTACTCCTGTTCTCCCTGTATGCAATTACATAGGCATATCAGTGTAATGCAGGGTTATTACAAAATAACCACAACACGCTGGGAAGAACATTTTCTGCTTCTTAGTTGGACAAGGCTCATCTGGTCTTAATCTGATTTTTTTTTTCTTAAGGAACATCTTCTATTTTAAGATTTTCCCCATTTAGCTAATGGAATCTATGTTAATTTGACTTCTGTTAAATAATTTTTTTCCCATTGTTTTCTGTGCTGATCAAGGGCTCTGGGGCAGTTTCCCGAGAGGCTGGCCTACCTTGCTGCCAGAGCAGGCAGCCAGAGCAGTGGCACACATGTGCTCCTCCTCCTTCTTCCTGCTGGGAAAGTGGCTTCCATCACGGCCACCTCCAAGCCCAGCTGCTCACCCCAAGCCCCAGCCCCACACACTTTTCTTGCCCAAACTCCCAGGCACGCTCACCCTGCCCCACCAGCAGGTTTTGCTGCCCTGGGAGGGCCCACTGGGCACTGTCCCTTTTCCCACTGGGCTGAGGGAGATCCTGGGGAGCTCCTCCATGCTGTGCTCCCTCCATGCTGCACAATGAGAGGGTGGTGGTGGCAGCTTCTTCCCATTTTTGTTTCCGATAAGACTGGCAGGGACTGCTGCCTTCCGTGGGGCTCCTTCCCACAGGCGAATGGGAGACAGGTGCTGAGCACACCTGACATCAGCCGGAGCCTCCAAAGAGCAGCGCCAGCCAAGGGGCAGCCTGGCCCCGGTGCCAGCCGAGGTGGGTGATGCTGACATGGCTGACAGCAGGCTGGTGGGCCCCTGGGGAAACTCTGCCTATTCCCACCCAGTGTCAAGAGACTTTCAGCTTTAGGACAGAAATCTCGCACCCAGTGACTCAGGGCATGGCTATGCCATGCGTTGGAGCGCAGTGAAGAGTCCCAAGCCCATGTGAGAAGGACGCCAGCCTTCAACCTCATGTCACTCCCCAGTGAGTCCATCCTGCCATGGGCAGCCTCCATACCATTCTTCTCGGCATGTCTGGAGGGCAGGATGTGGCAGGAGACCCAGATTGAGGAGGGAGCTGTCTCATGCCAAGACCCAGCATGGCTTCCCTGAGTCCCTGCAAGGGTGGGAGCAGCGGTGCTGACTGCAGCATGGCTGGCCCCTGCCATGGGGCAGCCATGCTGGCCTGGACCAGTCCTAGCCCTGGTTTCTGCCTCAGTCCCTTTTCTGTAAAATGGACACAAATACTTCATGAGGGTGTTGTGAAACCTAATTAATTAATACCTGTAATGCACTTTGATGTCCTCGCATGAAAAGTCCCATGTAACTACAAAGCATTTTTAATGTTATAAAGCAAGAACTTCTTGCCATCTTGCCTTGGCAGAGGCTGATTAGATGTTATCAGTTTGGCTGTTTACGCATATAGAAACTGCTGCAGCGGGGTTTGGATCCTCCTTTGTTTTTAAAGACTAACATAGTAAAACGATGGAAAAGTTAATTTGGGGGTCTGTCCCTTTTAACTTCAGGTAGCAGCCAGAAGTGACCTTATATTTACTGTCCATGAAATAAGCTAAATAGTCATTCAGGGAAAAAAAAAACAAATCTAAACCCCCAAACCAAACCAGTGAGTTGACATATCTGTGCATACCGGTGTGCCCTAATCACACCTGCAGTAACTGTACTGAAAGGTCTGCTAGCCTGAGCTTGAGGAAAAATCTGTATGACAGGAGTACTTAATCCCGTGTTTAAGTGATTGTACATGGCTTGCATTTCACAGAAATCAACTGGCTCCTAAATAAGAGCCTGTTTGGGCCAAATCTTGTTGACTAGTTTTGTCTAATCTGCTGTCAGGACTGTCCTCTTTGCAATTTTACTACTTAAGTGAGGTTGGACTGAGGAGCCCTGGCTCTCCTTCATGCCATCATCATGAAAGGCATGGTGCTATCACACCAGTAGACACGACTGCAGAGCCTGTGCTTTAACTTCCATTCATTTGATAACTAATGTTACAACACAGGAGGAAGCTGTACTGTATGTACTGAGCCTTCCCTAGGAGGGCTCATTGATGTACGTGCACAGTGAAGGGATGAAAGTGCAGCTTTAAATGTTAAAATTCCCAACAGGCCTGTCCAGTACTTCATCTGAAGATGCACTAATAAGTTAATGACAAAATACAAATGTGTCGAGTCCTGTAATTTAGAAAACTGGAGCCAAAGGAGTCTTAATAATCCTGCTTTTCTTTCCCAATTAACACTGTTTAGTTTCTGCACTTCCTTGGCCTTGAGAAGTGATCCTGCACGATTACATGTACTTGCTTCCACCTTTAGCCCATACAGCACGAACGCAGCACCCAGACTGTGCACGGCTCAAGTGGCGTCACACTTGATTTAAATTGGACTATAAAACTAGAATAAAATTCCATATAAACATTTACTCCACATTTACAAGACATACTTTGCAGACAGTCAGCCCAGGAGAGGATAGTTTCACTGTGCTCAGCAGTGTTGTTCTGGACCCACAGCAGCATAGCAGCGATGAGCCTCTGCTCCTTCCCTCTCTGGCTGCCAGCACCCGCTTTCTCTCCCTTCCTTGAAATCTAAAACTGGCTGAAAACATGGACATTATCATTTTGCTAACGCAAATAGGCAAATACACACACGAAACACACTGCAAAGGGCTTGGGCTCTTTCTATGCTGTCATTCCAGCAGCCGCCTCAAAGCTTGGGGATGCCCACGAGCAATAAGCAATTGCTCACAAGCGATTTTTGGGACTTTTTGTTTTCTTTTGTTTTCAATGATAACTTCTCCCTGTGCTCATCTGGACAAGGCTTGGAGGACACTGGGATCCTGTGCATGGCAGTGTGGCTGAGCTGGGCACTCTCGGCCCATCCTGTGCGGTGTGAGAGGGGAAGGAGCTCAGGTGTGAGCAGCTGGAGGCAGGAATATGCACAAGGAGAGGAAAATGGGTACATTGGGTATATCACCTTTGCAAAACCAAATTTGGGGGGTAAAAAAAGAGAAGGTCCCCCCAAACCAGCTTGGACAAAATCCTTTCCTTCCCCCAGCCCCCAGCAACCGTGCCTTGCAGAGGCTGAAGTGTTTTCACACTGAAAGCATGGCAGCCTTTGGGAGCTCTCTCTACTGTCTACAAATAAACAAAACCCAGGGAGTGTTTTGCATTCAATAGTTAATCACAGTTGGCTGAGTGTTTATATTTTTCTTCACTGTAAAGGCATTCTTGGTCTGCCTCCCAAACAGCTTGTTTTGTCTGCGAGATTTAATCTTGAGTGGCAGGACTAGGCGTAAAGACAAGCCTCAAAACAATTCTTATTTTTCTATAGCAAGATGTTAGGCTGTAAAAGCTAACTTCCCTGCAAACAGGCCCCTCGGGTTGGCGTGCATAGGGCTTCTTGCTACAATTTCCAGCCTGCAATGATGTGGTGGCCCATAAAGCAGCTCATTTCACTCAGTTTTAACACTTTTGTGTTTGTGAACTGCCCTTTAAATAGTCTAAACAACTCCAAACAACTAGAATTCAATGCATGTTGGACCAGTTTCCAGCCCTAACTCCTCCCTGAAGAAGCATCTTGTTTGTATACAAGGAGCATTGGCTCCAGATGCCCAGCCTACTTTCAAATCCAAACATGGTTTTTCTTCAAGGCAACATCAAGGTACCTTTCATAAAAAATGAAGGGATGATGCAATATGTCTACAGTGCTTCAAGTACTCAAGCTCAGAATTAGCTTAGGCAGTTACTTAAGAGCACCCTTGTTGTTTAGACATCAGCCACATTTTTGGAGTGGTTCCCACTAACACAAGTGACTAAAAAAGTACTGAATTTATGTCTGCGCTTCTAAGATCCGAAAATGGTCGGAAACAGTGAACTTTGAAATCTCACCACTCTTGCTCTTCATTTTGTTTCCATGTGCTATTGCCTCTGAACAATCTTTAAAAGTAGATAATACCAGGTTGTGCTTGGCTGTGCTTAGATCTGTATCACAGGTTTTTAAAAGGTTAATAAAACCACGTCAAAGTTGCCTGAGAGGTAGGTCTGCAGGTCATTTAGTCCAACCTTTTGCTTGAAGCAGGACTATCACCAGCACTAGATCAAGACAGCCACAGCTTCGCCTACTCACGTCTCAAAAATCTCCAAGGAGATGCCCAAACCTCTGGGGGCACCTCTTCCACACCTGGAGTGTGTCCTCTTGGTGGAAATGCTCTCTGCCCTGGGCTTGGTGTCGTCCTGGAGATTTGCCTGTGATAGCACCGCTTTGGGAGGAAGAATTCTTGATAGAAGTCTTCCCTGTAAACATAATCTGATGGAGCCTGAAGGAAGAAGTCATGAAACTCTCTGCAAAGTCATTTCAGCAGCTTCTGTGGCTCCGCTAATCCTGTGTATGTAATGCTAGATGTAGCATATACTTCTGGTACTTCTTTCCTGTGTGCTTTAAAATCACGAGAAGCTGCTTTTAGCAAAGATGGGGTCTGTATAAATCACACATTATGCGATGCTGGTAACATTCCACCACCACCTCAGAATTTTCTCTGAGCTGCCTCCAACTACAGGACCTGCTTCTTGGGTCCCCTGACACCTCTGGGGAGAGAAGTGATGCTTCACACAGTATGGCTAATGTGGGGACCCTTCTGCCAGAGATATCACAGCGATGGTTACATGGCTGAATTTTAAAAAAGGGCCAAATAATCACATTTTTTAAAGCACCATTAGAAAATAATGCTAAACACAAGGAAATGGTGATTACAAACACAGAAGAAATATTCCTGTCATCCATAAAGAAGCATGAGAAGCCAGGTGATTAGATTATTTTGGAATCTCTCTTTTTTATAAAGCTCCCCAGTAGCAGCTAATGCCAGAGACAGGGGATGGGATTTGACCGAGCAGCGTCCTGACGGACACCCCCTCCCCTTGGAAAAGCAGGCGGCTCCGAGTGTTGTTTGCAGCCTTGCTTGGAGAAAGCCTTTTCCTCATGAGCAGGCATTTACCCAGCTTTGCATGAGCAACCCGTGCCGCCGCTGAACACCCATCCTCTGGAAGAGAGGAAGGCAGGATGAAGTTGCGGGGGTTTTTCATGCAACCTGCCCATAATTAGCCTCAAGCAGTGGCTGAGTCACCCGCAAAAGTCCCGGGTGCTATTAGGACCAGACACGCTACGGCCCAGCCTATAATTATACCCAGCCACCACTGTGCGGAAACGGCTCCATTTAGCTATCTGACCCCATTAGACACACACTGTTATTTCTTCTTGGCTACAAGTGCTGTGGGTGCTCTCAAAAAGGTGAGCCCAATTCTCACAGCACAAACTCATTCACCCAAACTCACCTCTTTCTTGTCGAAACCAGAAGATGCTGCCGTCTTGTGTCCAGCTTCACCTGGGGGCTGCCCGAGAGCACCCCTACGGCCCGGAGGCAAACAAAGAGATGCTGAGCCACAGCACCTACTGGACGCAAGGGACAGGGTGAAGACAACCTAGGAAACACAGCACACTGTGGTATGTTTTTCAACAGAAAGCAATGATAAAACAACAGCCACTGAAACAGGTCACGGTGCTGATGTAAGAAACCAGCTGTTTCTATAACACAGGGGTTTATATAGACATTTTGCTTCCCCTTCTTGTAACAAGGATAGAAAATTGCAGATGAGAAACTGGTTGCTCATGGTCCCCTGAACTCCTTACGTGCCTTTAGGGCTGGCCATGCAAGGTGGAAGTTTCCTGTGGTGCCTGCTCTCTGGTAGAATGGAGGCGGCCCAACAGAGAAGCGCCTCGGTTGGCCAAAACACACAAAAAAATCACCCTTAGCTGGCAGGGCTGTGCTGGAATCACAGCTGGATTTTGCAGCTGCCTTTTCCTATCAAGGTGTTAAGAGGAAATGCCTGGCTTCCGCAGCAGCAGCAACAGGGTGGCATTCCCCTCTGGTGCTACTGTTGGGGACAAAAATCATAGAATCATTCAGGTTGGAAGAGACCCCTGGGATCATCAAGTCCAACCATCAGCCCTACTCTACAAGTTCTCCCCTACACCATATTCCTCAACACCACATCCAATCTTCTCTTAAACACAGTCAGGGATGGTGACTCCACCACCTCCCTGGGCAGCCCATTCCAGTGTCCGACCACTCTTTTTGTGAAGAATTTTTTCCTAATGTCCAGCCCAAACCTACCCTGCTGCAGCTTGCAGCCATTCCTTCTCATTCTATCGCTAATTGCCCAGCACCAACCTCTCTACAATGCCCTTTCAAGACCAGCACCAACCTCTCTACAATGCCCTTTCAGGCAGTTGTAGGGAGTGATGAGGTCTCCCCTCAGCCTCCTCTCCTGCAAACTAAACAATCCCAGCTCCCTCAATTGTTCCTCGTAAGATTTATTCTCCAGGCCTTTCACCAGTTCCGTTGCCCTCCTCTGTACTCGCTCCAGCGAGTACAAAATGAACCTTGCCTCAGCTGATGAGCAACCAAAGCCCATTCCCTCCTGCAGGGAGGGATCTTGGGGAGAGGGAGAGAGGGGGACACAGGTAGTGGAGGTGGCTACAGACAGTGACCAAGCCAGTGGAGGCTGTTTCACTAGAAAAAGGGTCAGAGATGTTGTTGCTCCTGGTTGTCATCCTGTCAGACTGAGCGCAAGCGAGGTTTGCTGGGAGGGGTTGGCCATGCTTGGGCTGCTGCTGACTGTGCAAGTTCAGAGGAGAAATGCACAGCTCCAACCTGGCACTGCTACTCTCACACCAGTGCTACATCCCCGCTGAAAGGCACCAACAACTTCGACGGCTCCGATTTTTAAACAAGTACTGAAGATCTTTTGCTGAAAGGGACAGCGGAGTAAAGAAAACAAGATGTCAAACTATAATCAGCTTGAATAATTTCAAATAAACACTGAGCAAATAAAATGTACCCTGTTTGCTGGCAGGCTTGATGGTTTACAAAGTACTCGCCCCACCAAATCAAGGACTTGAGATGGAGCAGCAGTGGAATAGAACCCCCTGACAGCATCAGATTTTCTTTTCCCTGGTACTGGTGTTGCCATCCTCAGGGATAGAAAAAGCATCATTAGGGTTTAAATGGAGTTTGATGGAAACACGGAGCACCCCAAGGATCAATTTTCACCACGGGCAGCTGCAGCACGAGGCATTAATTCTTCACCCTCTCCGGTGACAGGAGAAACGCAGGGAGCTGTAGGCATAAATAACATTAGACTTCTAGTGTGTATTTTGCTTTTCATGCCTGCAATTAAAGGCTTGCTTTACTTCCTGTTGTTTAAAAGTGTATTTATTCTTTAGCACTGCAAGAAAAACCTCCTGTATTTTTTTTAATTTGCACTGGGGACACGTTTGAAGGCCCATATTGTAGACTCAGCAAGTGGCAGGGCAGCCGCCAAACCTTGCTTCCTTTGTTGATTTCTTGATGATTTAAGACCTATTTTCAGCAGCTGATCCTGGTTTCCCCCCTGCCTTTTTGCTTGGTAACTAACATTTTAACAAAATGGTGTTTGTGCAGTGCCCTGGAACCAAGAATTGAGCTTTTCAACAGGGAATGGAGTAGGAAAAGCAGCACTAAAATCACCATCACACCATGGATTTTCAAGACATGGGCTTAAGAATACATGGCAGAACCCTTCAGTTCTTGCACAACCACCACTTAGACTGCTAGTCTTTTATTTCATATGCAGCTAAAATTACTTGCATGTTTCTGGTATCTGTTGCTTACCTTCCCCCAGCACAAAGTTTGAAGCTGTTCTCTGAATCCACAGAAGTCAGTAAAAAAACCATAAAATCAGCAAACCCCTGCACTGTTGGTGTCCATTGTTCAGACTTTTTCTGGTTTTGCCCACAGGGACAAACCCTCTTGTTTCAAAGCACAAACAGGAAAAGATACAGCCTGATCAATACCTTATTTTGATGCAGGCTTCCTTCAGAAAAGGAGAGTACACTTTCCCCCCGCTGATGCTCTGACACAAACTAAACTAAGAAGTGGGGCAAAAAAAAAATGTACCCAGTGCCATCAGCATCATCATCCTCTCTGTTCTGGGTAACCGCAGAGTCTGTCCTCAGAACTATTCTGTTGTAGAAAATGCAATACTTAGCTAAATAGATAAACCCCTCTTTCTACTGACTATTTTTACAGCAAATAATACTATATTTAATGTAGGCCCATAAGACAACAGCCCACACCTTGTTGCCTTGTTAAAACGCAAACCTCAAACTTGCTAAAAATGGCAGTAAGCAGTCAGGAGGAAACAAAATCGTCCCAGAACATTACAGACACCTGAAAATAAAAACTGAAAAGGAGATGACTTAAGGGATTTTCAGTAACATTTAAGAAGTAAGAAACAGTGTAACCTGTAGGTTTAATGAGCGTTACAATGCATCAATTACAGAGGGGTAAGTAATTTAAGGGAAGAGTGTTCACTGGCAGTCAGTTTGGTCACAGACTTCATTTGCTTCCCAGGGCAGGGACAGCACTCTGTAATTAAGGGTCGTGGTCAGAAGCCGTGTCCAAAGCTTGTTCCCTCCTCACAGCACGCCTTTCTCACAAAGCTGGGAGGGTGAGAAACTCCCCTTCTCTGCTGACAGAGGACACTACCCCTTCATCTCCACGTAGCAATGCTGCATAGACGTGGTACTAGAAACGTATCTCAGACCCGCAGGGGTGACCCTCATGGGCTACTACAGGCTTCTGCTCCTGCTGCTTCTTCGGTTGTTAGAGGGATTGGCACAGGAGGAGGAGACACGCAAGTAGCAGTCACCTACTCACCACATTGGGTTTTGTCCTTTGCTAAACCCCCAGCCTTGCATTAGAAGGCACAGCTTGATGGAGACTAACCAGACCTATTCCCCTCTTCTCCTAGGTAGGAAGTCTCTTTGTGTAAAACCACCTCAAAACCTGAGGTACTGCACTTCACTGCTAGATCTCATCTCCTGACCAAAGATGCTGATTGCTGCAAGCACCAGTCAGGGTGAGAGGAAGGAAAGACACAGAGAAACACGCCTAGTGAGGGTCTAAGAACACGTAGGAGATTCACACTAATTCCAGTAATGATTTCTTCTCAAAAACTGACTCAAGTCTGCTCCATATATGAATAGGAGGGTGTTCAAGGACACTCATGATACTGAAAGAGTTGCTGATTCAGTAAACGAAACGTGCTCATCAACAAAGCAATGACCAGCACAACACAAAGATTAACGAAGGCCAAACTATGTACAACATTGTTAACTTTTATTTATTCTTCCAGCTGTTTGTCCAGTCTTTCCAGCAAGTTCACAAGGAGTCTGACTTTGAATTTGAAAGACCTGGCGTTACTTCTAGCACAGCGGATTTCTGTATGCAGATATAGGCTTGCCTGTAAGTTTGCACTTTAAGGGCAACTGGAAAATCCTGCATTAATGGGCTTAGTAACTACAGACTTATTGCATTCTTTCAGTGAAAATTAGGAGAGAGTAGAATTTAGGCTTTTCAATATGTTCATACCATTGCTATTTTTCTCCTGTGTTTTGCAGTTCCCATAAACCAAATAAACTCGCCCAGGTCTGACTGCTCATTTTAATTGCATATATCACACAATAGGACAGAAAGCACTGAAAGTCTTATTGCCAGTAAACATTGCCAAAATGGATATCATCGTAAAACAGGAGCTAACAGAAATAACTCCAACTTCTTAGATTACAACTTTTGTGGCTAACTTAACTGCCTTCAACACATACTTGATTTGATATAAAATTATTTAAAATAACTCTTTTTTCTGATGTAGTATTTATATGGGAATCCTTCTGCTGGAGAGAAGAGTTCACTCATTTCTGTGTTTTCTCTTCCAATACCCCACTAACACCCTCAATACGTTCTCCTGAAAACTATCAGGAAGGGCTCCATAAAAACATTGTGTAGGTCACAGAGCACAGAGTGGCTTTAAAATGAAGAAAATGTTCATTAAGTGTAAGAAAAATGCTTTTTCTTCTAATTTGGAAACGGACAGGATTGATGTCCTTACTTTAAACACAGTTCTGTTTCTTAACTTTTCTACCTTTTTCTTCTTTTCTTTTTGAGCTACCAGCTCTAGACAGAATTAGACAGAAACCATTGGTTCATTTCCATACATGAGAGCAAAACATTAGTGAAATGACTGAACTCAACAGAAGGAATTGCTGGTTTAAGCTTTTTATATCCTCAGTCTTCTCTTACATGGCTTCTAAAACTCTTACTCCTTTCATGATAAAGCAGTCCTTTGTCCAAAATTACAAGGACTGAGGTGAAGGGTGTATTTTTGGTTGAAAACGGATACTAAATCTGAAGAGTGGTCCTCCTTTTGAAACATTTTGCAATTGCTTTGAACAAGAGTAACTTCTGAATAGATAAAAAAACCCAACTGGTGCCACTTGGACAACAGGTACATGAAGCAAACACCATGTTCACGGGGCAACCCCTGTAACACCGAATCAAACACAAAGTTGTAAAATGTAAGATTCCAGGAATCTACTGATGCAACTTAAGAGTTTTATGTTTTGAAGATGCTTGAGACTCCTTCTATCAGATCTTGAACACTATGAGAACAAATGTTTGTCATTAGCCACCCTCCTTCTCCCACCCCATTCACAAGAGCTAGCTTACTCTTGAATCTGTATGTGGCTTTGCTTTTCACCTGAAGAACTCCAGATGTGAGGTCATCCCAGTTCACCAAACAATGCCTGTTTTCAGTCACCTCAGGTTGTTCAGTTACGGTTTTGCTATCCACGTAAAACCACTACCCTCCACATCTGCTGTAGCTTTTGGTTGCCACGCAAGCACCAAATGCAATGGCTCCAGTGAGGGGAGTGGGAGGCGCAGACCTTTGGAGCTGTCTGCAGCCCTCAGATAATGCAGGGAGGGTCACAAGGGGATGGATCATGGGACAGAATATACCCCCCCCTCTGCTGGTTTGCAATAAGGCTCCCAATTGTGTTTGCAGCCTTATTTCCAGCCAAGGACTTCAGTATTAAACATAAACTAGACATTTCCCTATAAAGTAGCTAAAAATACCTGTAGTTTCTAGAGGCAAATTATTTGCATAATTCTTAATTATTGAGCTTCACTGCTCAAAGCCCATCTAACACTTCTTAGGTGGACATTCCCCTGACAAGCACTATTTTTAATGTAAAATAACAAGTTTTGGAAAGGGTAGGAGAGTCCTGCCAATCAAGTGGTTTGATGAGACTTCACTGCATATGCAGACAGTGGTTCTACAGTGAATAATTTCAAATTAAATGTTTTCCACTGCCATTGTATCATCTGCATACTATTCATTTAGTTCCTTATATTTAGCAGAAGTAGGGCACATTTTCTATATGCCATTTCTAAACAACATACACTGTTAATTTTATTCCTTACTGGAAAGTACCCTGGTCTATTTACAAATTAATTTGGGAAGTGACATCGTGACAGTTAGCCCCAACCGGTGCGCCTGACACCAGCGTGAAAGAAAGGATGAATAGGTGGGATTTCGCATCTGGCATTTCAGAAATAGGGGAGGTAATGTTTCCAGTTATATAAACTTAAAATTATTTCTGAGAAGACATGTTTAACTTAAGCATTAAGCTAAATACCTATAGCCCGACATTATTTCATCAGTTATTTTCCAAGACATCATTCATTGCTTTGTTGAAAGTTCGCTTCTTCGGCTTCGTGGTATTTATCTTACTTGGGAAAAATGACAGGTCTATGAAAGAGCTTTATTTTGTTACACTGATTTATATAACTAGTTCCTTGTGCATTGGTACTTTTTATAATGGCAAAGGGAGTTCATTAGAAAAACAAATTGTACAACTGGAAATAAAAACAAAGCGTAAAAGCCTAGCATTTCATATAAGATGAGCTTTCAACTAAAATATTTTAAAAAACCAACCCTCCAACACTCTGCCACATAAATATCAGACCAGCTTGAAAGGCACTGAGAATTGAACTGTGCAACTCATATCCATACCTGTGAGAACAACCACCACAGTGGGACGCAAACCTCCAAGGCAGAATATGGCACTGTACAGTCCGTTAGGCATTCCTGGTACATACGGCAGTTTCAGATTTTCTTAGGATAAGCTGGAAGTCTTAACTAAATATACAAATTACATCGTATTCCCATGGAATGAGCAAATCCAATTTACACCATCTGAAGACAAGGAAACAAGGCAGAACATACGGGACATTGTTGGCACAAGAAAATGTTATCACCTCAAAACACACCCTTTTAAATGTAATCCAGTAGATATATAAAGGAATGGTGGTGGCAGAGGCAAAGGGAGAGGATGAATATCAAATATTCGGTTTTAAGCATGCTAGTGAGGTCTTTGTTTCAGAGATCTGACAAAACCTGAAGCTACTGAAGCCATTTCAGAGGCAAGAAAGCACCTATGAAGACAGTCCAACCCATTTCCAGGCATTCTTCTTGAGGGCTGCCCTGCGCGACCGACGGATCTGTCCAGGATCACCTCCGTTCCCAGGGCTGTCTAAAGCTTCCCATTAGCAAATGCTGCCTCCTGGAACTGCGGGACAAATGTCTTGAAATAAGCCCTAGTGAAAAAAAGAAAAGACACAGTTAGTAAGCTTGGAACATGGTGTGTGCAAGTGTGCAGCCAAGAGAGAGCCTTCTTTAAGAGAGAAGCATAATGTGACCATGCCCAGCCCGCTATTAGGTCTCATAAACGGGTAGTGTTTGTCTCTGAAGTTTTTAGTACACAGGAGATCCGTACACTTCAGCTTTCTAGACCCAGGAGTAATTCTTTCTTCAGTATCCTCGCCACTAACCTCTCAACATGGTCAACTTGACACTGGAAGAAGAGCCTGATGGACATTTCATATTTTATCCAATGCAAAGCTCCCGATATAACTGTATTATGCACTGGAAAGTAAACCTTTGAATGGCTGTAAAAGTAAGAAATACTTGGATGAGCCACAAGTCTGGCTGTGCCACTGCCTGTGGCATTTATAACTGGGGCTTTTTGATGGAGCTGATGTTCACCATGTTTCATGGATAAAAAGTTTTTTTCTTCCTCCGCGTTGCAGAAAGCTCCACATACCGTACCAGAGGCCCAAAGGTGGACAAATCAACACAGCAGGAAAATCAGGGAAAGAAGTCAGAACACGTGCAGGAGATAAGCTCTTTATCTGTCTCCTTACAGAAACGTTGTCGCCATACAGAGCCACTGCTGATGGCAGTAGTTTACATAAGCCTTAGTGAATAAATATTAATGCTTTGGATGAACCATAATTCCTTTTCTTAGACTCTGAAAATCAGAACATTATTCTACAAATTAAAATGAAGACGTTCTTTGTATATTTTGGATCTTAGTCTACCTTCTTTACAAAGAATGGAGTGACTCATAAATCTGTAAAATGAGCTGAACCTAAGTATCCAAAATTGAGTTTGAATTGTACCGTTCAGCTTATTGCACCAAAATACTCATCCATGTACCAAACATATTTTAGGTGTCCCAATGATACCCTTCCTTTGAAAGTTGTATTAGAAGCTGCTTCATCACTTCCTGTATTGAACTTTCACTTTCTCTACTTTTTAATTTTTTTAATTTTGGTTTTCTGGTCGTATCACTGGTCTTCATAAATGTCTATGCAAGGAGAACCTTCTCTTGTTCTCCTCAGCAGAAAAAAAGGAGAGNAAAAGAAAAGAAAAGAAAAGAAAAGAAAAGAAAAGAAAAGAAAAGAAAAGAAAAGAAAAGAAAAGAAAAGAAAAGAAAAGAAAAGAAAAGAAAAGAAAAGAAAAGAAAAGAAAAGAAAAGAAAAGAAAAGAAATTCCAAGTGAGAATAGCTGCAATTCTGCTCACTGTTCAGTAGGCTACTGAAGTCTGCTGGTCGACGTCCTGAAGCAAAGATACACTGATCATCTTCCTAATCCTGATATGTATTTCATAATTTGGGTAGAAGCTTTGGCAACAACTGAACAGTAGCCATAGCTCTGCACATTTGAAAACCTTGCAAGATCACAAAAGAGAAGGCTCTCCTCCCTTTGTGAAGCTGTGCCTGGCAAATTAATAAACAGAAAGCTGCAGTCAGATTTTGTACAAAAGCTGTAAACACACACGAGATGTCATCCAAAGGTTAACAGAGCAATTGAAAGTAAAAGCATTTCTGGACTGAGGAGCTGAGCCCAGAAATGGGAAAGCAAAGCCAGCACACACATTTTATAGATACACAGATTGTGCTGTGTATTTACAGACCGCACTGTGATTTATGGAACCACAGTTCAGAACACGGCTCTCACAATTATGCCCACATCACGGCACACACACCTACACGGATCACCTGAGCGCGTGTGCCTGCCATCTCATCCACCCGAGTCCCACTTCTGTACGTGTGTGTTTAGAGCAGACATTTGAAATCACAGCCTGTGTACGTCCCTATCAGCTGTACATCATTTTGCTAGCTCAAGGAGTATCACTTGCACACTGTCAGTGCCAGGATCTGTCATCCTTTTATTCCTCCCTGTGTTATCTGTCCTAACATTTAATTACATTTCCTCTCCTTGCTTATTTTAAGTAGCTTCTTCCTTCCCCTTTGATAGCTTCTCTGCAGACTCTTCTTCCATGCACATGCTCTTCTTACTGATTTGATCAATGCTACTTAAAACTTCCCTCTTCCTAAGCTGTAAAAATTCTTAATCATTAAGTGGGATATAAGCCGAATTGTTTTCCTGTATTTTATTTCTTTTCTGAAACACCAGCCTTAGAGCAGTTCTGTGCTTTGTATTAAAACCACACTTACCACATTGTATTTCAGTGACTTTTTCTGTTAGATAAATTCCAGAACAAATGCTTCTGATACCACATACTCCCTCCCACACCATCCTTATCTACACCATCATCCTTTCTTTTCACTGATTCCTGCAGTAGAGCTTGCATCCTTTGCTGCAAAATGAAATCTAACACCTCCCTACATTCTGATCAGATGTACTATTTCACAGAGGATGTTATTTCACTGGGAGTTCATATGAACCTTTTAGAGATGTTCCACACATTACCAAAATTCCATTAGTACTTCATAATTTGTAAACCTGTACTTTTTTCTTTCCATACTTTACATGTGTAAGTTTGCCCTTTATCGTTTGTGGTCTTGTCCAGACTGAAGCAAATGTAGTACCACATGCTTATCCAGGAGAAGTTTCTCCATTCCTGCCCCTCTTCCTACATACCCGAGGTATCTGAGATTAAAGACATTTTGGAAAACAACATTTGGATAATTGTGTTTCTCATGTCCAAAAGTAAGTTTTCCCTCCCCTCCCAACCAAACAAGACCCTGCAAAGAGAACCAGAAGCACAATCTACTCCATCAAACTGTCTCAGCTACAGCACATGGAACAGACTGAAAAGGAAGGACGGGGAAGTAGGAGAAGGCCGGCTCAACTGCTTCCAACGCTGCACGTAGGGAGGGAATGGTGAGCGCTAGTGTATAAAAGTAACAAGACTGAGTATCTATGAAGGAGTAGCAGAGGCAGCAAAGACATTACTCATTACTAGAGCTTTAGAGCTTGCTGGAATTGTGGGGTGGGGTTTTTTTTTTGGTTTTTTTTTTTTGTTTTTGATTTTTTGTTTGTTTTTTAAAATAACATGACTTTTTCAAAGGAAAATTACATTTTTACCCAGTTGCGTGCATTTTTGTGGAAAAACTACTGAGTTTTCATCAGGAAAAGAATGAGGCTCTTCCATTTGGCTTGACCTGAGAAGAGATTTTCTGGTTTGTAGAACTGAGCCTAAATAATCTCTTTGATATTAACCTCCTTATCTGCCACCCAACATCTCAGAGATGGTGTACTCAGTCACACAGGCAAGGCCCTGGTGCATCACAGGAGCTGTACGTATGAACATAACAGCAGAAGTAGTCTCTTCAAAGGACTCAGTCCAGGAAGAGTGATGGGATAAATCATTAACATTTCTCCTTCCAGGAGGCATCGTGCTACTGCTAGCAGATGCATTATAGTGTCACATTAGCTGCCTTTTTTCACATGTTCCAAGCAAAATTTTTTAAAGAACTTTTTCTTTTCATCTGACATGGGACAAAACCGTATGTTAAAATATTTTCATTTCCTCTGAAATGGAAATTCTGACATTTTTTTCTCCCCTGCAAAGATTGCCAGTAACGAGGAACAGAACAAGCACCAACTACCAGCTGAGTAAGCTTCATTTCATCGACCAACTGGCACTAAGGTCAAAGCACACATGTTACCACACAAACAGAACCAGGAGATGGTCATATTATTTCAGAACTGACTACATTAAATAAGTTTAAAAGTAATGTAAAATTTTCTTAAGGGCAAGACTCTGCTACAGACCGGATGGCACAGGCCTTTATCACATGGAGTACTATTATTTTTAGACAGGTTTTAAACTGATAGGCACACTCATACTCTACCGGCCTGCACATACAGGCAGAGACAAACTGTGAATGTGAACATGAACTTTGGAAAAAGATTCACTTGTTATCCCCTATTCACACCAATTTACACCCTCAGGAACTTTTATCTGTGCTAGACCACAGGAATTCACATAAAAATCCCTCAGTGTTTTGCTTCAGACACTTTGCCACATGATCATAGAATCACAGAATCACAGAATCATTCAGGTTGGAAGAGACCCTTGGGATCATCAAGTCCAACCATCAGCCCTACTTTACAAGTTCTCCCCTACACCATATCCCTCAACACCACATCCAATCTACTCTTAAACACAGTCAGGGAATAATACATTCAAATAGTCTGGAAGTGCTTTGAAATTATTATTTTTACACCCTGCCGCGGCCAGGAGCAGTGAAGCCAGACGCAATCCAGATGATTGGTAGATCAGCTTCAGCTTTATTCAGAAAGCTCTCCAACCAGAAAGCAGTACAATCCAGTCAGAAGGCAGAACCCCGTTTGAATCAAAGTCACAGGTCCTCATTCGCTAAGCACTACATTTCGGATAGGGAGAGGGATATTGTCCACGAGCTTTTCACGCACTTTCCACTCGCCTAAAGTTTCCCCATCATTGGCTACAACCCTTATGTCATTTGCTGCTTCCTACACCCAGTTTCACTTTCACTATACTTACTTCCACTCATTTGCATCTGTGCTCTCCCAGCAACCCCTCTTAAAGGGCCTGCTCTCAACATCACCCACTAGATAAACCTTTCAGCTCTAGAGAAATGTTACTAGAAAAAAATAAAGCAGTAATTTGGGTACCTGTCCAATTACACTGGAGCTGCAGAAAGCTAACGTGAGCTATGGTTTCTCTAGGCTATGTTGTATGGCAGAAATCAGGTTCTGATCAGTGCTTTTTCTCCTTTCTGGGAAACAGGGAGTTCCCTCTTTATCCTGCTTTACTCTACCATGTTCTCAGTGGGTCTGTGTCATGCTGATCTTACACCAAGAAGAAATGCATAAAATGCTCCTTCAAGCACAGAGGAACTGGTTTGTACAAAGTCCACAGATATTCTTTATGTGAGTACTGAGTACAATGGCTCTGCATCCCTCTTGTAATGGTTTATATCTTAGTTTAAACAGTGTTTAAAGAGCTGCTTTCTTTTCAGCTTAGAGTGGGTGCCAATCTTCATTCACATACAGGCACATGCCTAACTCTTTCTTGAGTGTCTTACAGTAAGAATCTATTGTTTTTTATCTGTTTGTTTTTGTTCCCTCAAATGGTCATTTTCCAAGTTCAAGGTAGCAAGTTATGGGGTTTCTATGGAAATTTTTCCTGAGCACTCCATCCAGAAAACAACACGTTTTGCTGTAGTTAACCACTATAGACATTTGATACGGTACATTGAATTTCAGGTGCTACACTCAAGGACATCTGCTGAGAGTAAAGCACTTATCTTTCCTTCACCTTATTATCCAGTGGAAAGAAAGTCTTGCTATTACAGATGGTAAGTATCTAAAAGAAGGCAAGAATTGGATCACTCGCTGTTTACATGTTTTCTAGTGATATAAAACCCTGATTGTGGTACAAGGTCTCCAGAAGCCCATACCTGTGTAAATCCTAGGGTGTGGGTTTGCAGTGTTTTGCAGCTGTCTAGGTGTTTCTATTTCTCTTAAAATCTTCATGTGGGAAATTCAGAGCACAATACAGGAATTTGAACTCCACAACGCAAAAAAAAATATACAAAACACCTTACCAATGAGATTTCTGCTTTCTGTGTCTGGGACAAGGACATTCATCATGGGGTGATGAATCATCTTCCTAAGTCATTCACAAAATAGATTCCCCTTAAACTCCTTGGCTCAGGAGTGCCAAATTTTTCAGCACACTGATCTCAAATTCATCCATGTTAGCCCTATTTGCAGTGATATGTTTTATGTATTTCAGCTCACGATGTGGGGGTTTCAAGTGCTTTCTCCATCAAGAGATGATTTGATGAAGAAGAAGGGGATGAAACAATCTTGATGGCCCACATCAAGTACAGACCCAGTTGAATAGCAACATGTCTACTACCAGCACAGTGTTTCTGTCCTTGCACGTTCTTTACTGGCTGATGAAACCCCTTGATCTTTTCACAAAGACACGTGGGCTTTCATTACTTTTTCTCACCGTATCGAGCGCACCGATTGTATGCCTTCTCGTCAGAAGACAGACTCAGGTTATTGCACTTGGATTTTTGCAACTATTGGCTTTGAGAGCAAGCTTTATTTCTAAATATCAACCTTTATTTCAATATTTGAATTAATTCTTGTAAAATGCTTTAGTATCTTCTGTGTCTGTGGTTTCCCTTCCAAACTAAACCGTTCCATGAATCTAGGGTTAATTCTGAAAATATTAAGCTCTAATCATGGAACAACCTTAGTGTATTCAAAATCATAGTGTTATAATTATTAGTATTATTAATAGTGTATTTGATAAATACTTCCCTTTTATCATAGTCTAGAAAGGCCTAGTTTATGCCTTGCCTAGGCAAGGCAAACAGGAAAATATGGGGTTCTTAACCTTTCCAAGCTAATATATCTGACTTGGGCAGGCACCCTGATAGTCATGGGCATCTCTGAACAGCTCTATATAACCTTTCCAAGCCCTCTGGAGCAGAGTCTATAGCGAGGACACCCTTCTCCTCATCAGTCCTCTGTTGTCTGAATTGTCCAGTAGGTGAACGCTGAGTCTGTTTGGATGCTCTGAAAAATGCTATGATTTCCCCTGGGACTGAGGTGAGGACTGAACCGTACCCCTTTCAGCTGTATTAGATACAGCTGAGTGTCCCAGACATTTGCCCCAACTGCTGTCCATTTCTTTTAGATGAGCTGCAACTCTAGGATTTGCACCACTTCACATCCCTAATTTCTTTCCTTCTGCACCCTAAAGGAACTGTGCAAGACATCTACAAGTTTATTCCAATCCTCAGAATCCTGACCAAAAGAAATCCAGTCCAGAGATGACTGATCTTCATAAATTAGCTAGAATAGCAATGTTCTCCTCTTTCCCAATTAAATTAGGTGAAAGCAGGAACTAAGAAGGGTGTAGGTCAGAGTAAAGGACACCCTGAGGCTTCTTGAGGTCTTTGACCTATTCCTCCCAGTCTAGCATTATTATGCTGACACTTTGCAATAAAATCCTGTTACATAAATTATTTCAACAGCACAGCCCTATTAGAATTATAAAAGAGGTTCTCCGGGCTTTATCAACGTCACCTGATTATTCACTTTTTGAAGTCGAAAGTATTTTTGCACAGAGCATACATACACATGTAGCGTGCCTTTGTATTTTTTGGTTCTTGTTGCAACTTGTTTTGACACAATGGAAACTTGTTTTGAAAATAGGGAACACCTACAACGATCCCTTTTGGGTGCCAGACAAGAGGATTTGTCCTCCCGTGACTACACAGGCACAGCCAGCTGGTTTGCTTCACGGAACCCCTAATAATTCATCTCCTCTGTAGAAGATATTTACCATAACTTTCCAAACTCTCTGGGATTTGCTGTTTGTTTAAAACAATCTAAAATCAAAGATGCCAACCTTAACCTTTTTTTTTCTTTTCTTTTTTTTTTTTAATCTATAATTGCTTTCATTTTAAATTCCATTTGTCAGGAGCTATCTAATTCAACATGATTAGTGCTAATTAACAAAAGGAACTTAAATTAATAAATTGTTGTATTAATTCCACTACTAGGTTTGTATTTAGGTCATGTTCCATATGAGTGCTCATTAGGTCCTTAACAGGTGCTCATGCCTTCCTCCTGCATCTCTACGCCTTGCATTTAACAAGGGCTGAAGGCAGAAGTGTGGAAACCTACCGAAAGCCCATTCTTTTAATAGGCCTCATGCCAACGGTCGAGGCATAGTTTTTTCCTTGTAAACTCAGACGAGAGACATTTCAACCTCTTTGCTATTTTTACTATATATAATGCATTAAAAACATATTTCCATCGGGCGAACCGTGTTGCCTATTTATTCACGGGCACTTCCCCAGCATTCCTCACCGGCTCCAAGACACGCGAGCACCCACGGCAGAGCAGAAAAGCTCTGGGATCACCATGGGGTAGAGAGGAGATTAATTCTACACTAGACATTTTACGACACCTCTATGAGGAGAAAATGATTGTTGAAACAAATTACCTTCCTCTGCAGATCTAAGATATTAAGGCAACTGAAGTGACAAATAGTTCTCAGCACTCTGCCTTTTGGTTGCACAGCTGGGATCAGGCTGCAGCAGGCAGGCCCACAACGTGGCCAGGTGCCAAGTGGCACAGGCTCAGGAGCTAATGAAAATCAGGACTATTATGGCGTGTTCTAGGCCTTCGGGAGGCAGCAGCATTTCTAAACCACCCTTTGAATCTGAACTCCACTAAAACTTCCCCAAGCACAGCGGCAGAGAGACAAAGGTACCTTCCAGGTTTTCTGTATCGCTTCAAATATACATAACGATAACTGGCATGTGTTCATGTTTCTAAAACCAGGCTTCTCCATGGCATGCTCTTTGGGATGTGGTTTATAATTTCCTTACTAGGCAGCTTTATCCATAGCAAATATTTTGCTTTTATGTGAAACACAATGTCTACACAGTTCTCCATTTTATACATCTCCAAAACTGGCAATGCCAAGCAAACATCTTAAGTGTTTATACAACAGCAAGACAATAGTTCTTAAATTACTGCTACTGTAACTGGCTAAACACACCAATGTACGAAGGAGTCAGTGCACAATGCCATTATGCCGCTAGCAATTTTTTTATGGGTGCAAACAAATTCACATCACATCATCTCTTTCCCTTGTAGCATTTCTCTCTCTCTCCCTCCTTTTGCTGTGATTTGCCCTACCAGGAGTTTGGTGAACTTCCTATGTCCACTTCCACCTGCCAGCCTGACTGTGCAGCCAGGCCGATGGACAGGACAGGACAGTAATCAAGCATCAGCAGAGCTGGAGGTCTGCAGTGGGCAGCCACCGAAATACAGGTTCTTAAGACATACTGTTGTGCCTTCAAAGCAGTTCACAATGTTACATGACAGAAAACCGTTTCCAAAATTACAAACGAAACAAAACATGTGCTACCAAAACCATAACAGGAAATAGAAGTAGTAGAACTAGTGAAACTAAGCACAAAGCTGAAGTTTAAACAATAAAATTCACTCACATCCAAAAGCTGTTTTCTGTATTTTACTAACAATGTCTTTTTACTCCAGAAGTTCTCATTGGAATTTTTTTACCATTTCTGACTCCAGTCACACAGAAAGGTAGAAGAAATGGTTATATCTAGACACGTTTTTCAGTGGTTTACTGACTGCAGAAATGACAGGTGGCATTACTCCACATGAAGCAAAGAGAGAAAAAAACCAAAACTCTGGTTATAGACTTATGTCTCTGTTCCAAAAAAACCTATGATATCAACTGATTTTATAAACAAAGTCAATAACTCCATATAGCTCTGCTGCGAAAATTTAGACGACTTTCCTGCCTAACTTACCATAAAGCAAAATGAATCTTGACAATCTGTTCCAATCACGAAACAACCATAAATATAATGACCTGACTAAAGGCAAAATATAAAGGAAGGGAGTTCTAGGGAACTGCTGCAGTGCCAGGACTGTAGATCATTATGTAGGCTGGCAATTAATGTTTATTTTAAAGCAGCAGCATAAGTAGGGTCATCACTTTGCAAGAGATGGTAACTTTGGTTCCAAGAATATACGTGCTCCCAAACACATGGACCTTTACTGACAATTACAGATAGAAATTACAGCTACTGGACAAAACCAGCACATATAGATGAAGGCCAGGCTGAATTCAGTAACTATCCAAGCAACTTTTTTGAGTCACATGGAAATTAAGATTCTGGGATTTATCCCCTCACAGGTTTCTAATATTGGTATTTGGGAATTCACAAAGGTGCATTGCACAGTCGGTGGCTTGGTAAGTGTCCCAAAGCACACATAGAAAAGGAACCTCCGGTTTTGAAAGAGTTTTATCAATGCCTCCTGCTTGCCAGTTCTAGAGATAAACACTTCACTTCCTTCACCTTCTCCACAATGTACAGAAATAGACTTGCTGCAGTCAGATGAAGGCTTGCGGTCGTAGATCATAGCAAATTTTGCTTCTGCTTTCTTAACTTCTATTTTCCCATCAGGGATTACTCAGTGCTGGGGTAGAGGGTGTCTGTGAAGAGGCACTGGAATATCTCTGTCACAGCACGGTCACTCCACTTCCTTACCGGTGGATCATGAGAATGATATTCCAAGGCCATCACGGAAAAATTCAATCTTCATACGGTCTTTTTAAATGCAGTGCTAATTCACAGGAAATTTCCAGTCCTATGAGCCACAGTGTGACAAGCCTGCTCTATTTTTCCTATTTGCTGAAGTGCCGTAGCCATATTTTTCCACTCCAGGTAAAGGTTAACTTCTTAAAGAGATACTGTTTATTCAAGGCACTTATTATTTCCTCCTATCTATGCTACATAAGTGCAGGCTGAACTCTATTGTTGGACACCAATTACTTAGCAAATTATTTAGCAGATTTGAAAGAGAGAGTCAATGCCAGGCAACATACAACAAGGAGCCTCTTCTAGGTATAAAAGCAGGGTGAAGAATGAGATGAAATAAGGAGGGGGGAAAGGAGGGACAATATAAGAAGTAGGAGAAAGCAGAAAAGACTGGGCAAAAACACATTCAGGAATGAGGCTTGTAAGGAAAGACAACTGTAGGGATTCAAGAAGCGAGGAGATCATAGAAGTAATCACAGAATTTGAATCATCTTTAAGAGATTATTGAATCCCTTAATTGTACTTCAGAGGCAGAAATGAAGGGTTACGCCACAGACGCATCCATAATGAGCCTGACAACCAGCATCCCTGAAAACAAAGTTTGCTTGCAGGTGAAAGCACTGATTTCATCATGCCATCCGCCTGGCTTTGCCAGATCGCTTATCAACCAGGGCCGAAGGCAACATAGCAAAACATAAAAGAGACCTCCTTGGATATTCATTAGGACAAACCAGTCAGAAGGAAAGGGATGAGATGCCATGCATCTGGGATTATACAAAACACATTAAAGAAGTTATTTCTCTTTGCTATTTAAAAGATATGTGTTTGCTATTAGAAGTAAAGAGGAAATTCTTAAAAGGTCAGAGACCTCTACAAAGGAAAGGGGGGAAACAGACAGGAACACGCTCTTAACTCTTACATGTAAAAGCAGACTAATGCAGATCAAAAATTAATTCGAGGAACCGTGGAGGTGCTTAAAGAGGCTGCCATACCAGGACTCTGCTTTACAAGAGAACTACCAAAAGACCTGACTTGCATGGAAATGTCAGCCAAAAAGGTGATGAACAAATCAACAGAACACACACAACCAAATCAGCAGGCCCAGATGATATTCAACACCCCAGAGTTCCAGAGAAACTCAAATGTGAGAAAGTTAAAGTGTTAAATAGCTTATAACCTCCCGCTTAAAACAGCTTGGTACCAGAGAAGTGTGATGTCAATTAAAAAAAGGTCTGGGAGGACAGAGGGAACTTTGGATCAGTAAATCTCCTGTCTGCACATTAAGAATTGATAGCAACTGTTACAAGAAACCACAAATTTATAAAATACTCCAAATTAGCGGTCCTGAAAAAAATAGGAGCTATTGGTTAGGAATCAAACCTGGACTTCACAATCTCTTCTTTTTTTAAGGTACCCAAAGTATGTGGACAAGAAAAATTCAAGTGACACCCACTGCTTGTGTTTCCTACAGGCATTTGGGAAGGTTTTTCAAAGGTCTTCAAAAAATGAGTGACTGCAGCAGGAGAAAAGATCCATGAGCGGATAAGCAGCAGGTACAGATAGGGAAAAAAAAGATAGGAATGAATAATGAATGCTATTAGGGTGAAGTCACCTGAGAACTGCACAGAAATGGGTGTTTTGATCTGTGTTATTCGCCATATTCCTACATGGTCTGTGAAAGTGAACACAAGAAGATGGCAAAGTTTGCTAATGCTAACAATTTAGTCAGGGAATTAAAAATAATGCACAATTTGGAGGAACTGCAGATGGTTCTAACAGCACTGAGAGACTGGGTGGTAACACACCAGGTGAAAAGTCAGAATTGACAAACTCAAAAGGGAGACAGGTAAGGAAAAATACTTAGTTTTACGTTCAGAAAAACCATGGGCTCTGAAAAACAGACAGCGAGGAGATCTTGGTGCTAAAATGTCAGTGCAACCTTCAGTTGTAAGCAGAAACCCAAATCAGACACTAGAACAAGAAAAAAGAGTAAAGCAGACAATATCACTATGCTACCCATGACTGCATGGTGAACACGGTGAATGAGTAACGTGCAGTTCTCTTTGTCAGGAACAATGCGATGGAAATAGTAAAGGGATGAAGAAGCGGGACAAGGACAATCAGAAGCACGGAAAGTTTCTGTTGAAGGAAGGAGTGAGCAGATCAGAAGAGGTGACAGAAGAGACATGAAGAGGTTCGTAAAATCATGAAGGTTATGGAGGGGATCACATGATTAGTTATTTGCTGCCTCTTTTCACACAAGAGCCAGGGGGTAACAAGTAGAGCTAGCAGGAGGTAGGAATGCAAAAAGCTGACAAAGCTTGTTCTTCACACCACGCATTATCTGAGCAATCCCTTGCCAGAGAATTTTGTGACAGAATCATAGAATCATTCAGGTTGGAAGAGACTCTTAGGATCATCAAGTCCAACCATCAGCCCTACTCTACAAGTTCTCCCCTACACCATATCCCTCAACACCACATCTAATCTACTCTTAAACACAGTGATGTGTTGATGTGGGTTCAAAAAGCAATCTGACCAACAAAAGAAAAGCTAGGTAAGGCTATTAAATAGAGGTGTACCAATTCTGGATATAGAAATCCTTGAAGATGACAGAACTTCTGGTAAAAAATATGACCACACGCTTTGCCATGTTCTTCCACAGGCATCAGCTACTGCCTATTGCTTGAGATATGATAGTGGGCTAAGCAAGCCACTCTTTGTGTTATCTAGAGCAATTACAAATATTACCCAAAAGACAAGACCATGTTGCTCACCTACTATTTCTGCTGAGCCGCTTACTTTGTAATTGACCAAGTAACAGTATCTATCTAGGCTATTAAACCCCAGCTCCTTCCAAACTCGCAGGTTTCACTCTACCATTTTCTGTCATGCAAGAGAGGACATTTTTTGCATCGGTTCCTAACTATAATTCCAAGCTCTAATACAGACCTAGAGGCTTTCATAAACGTATAATGGCGTTCTCTAATGAAGCCAAATCAGACAGTTCATCACACTATTTCTAGAACAACACCTAACCCTAGTTATCTAGGAACCACCTACATTCTAGCCTTTAAATCTTTTAAAGAAGTTGTCTTCCAGCAAAGTCCTATTATATTCTACTTCTGCCAAGCCAACTCCTCCAATCTACTCTGTGCTTTTCTGTCAATATAGAAGAGAATCCTTTTTTGCAGAAAGAATATTTACTATATATCAAAACGCACATATGTGCGGTTCACACATATACATGAAGTCTATATAAAACCACAGAAAAACTAGTTGCCTAACAGATTTTATTTCCATGCACTTCTCATAGCACCTATACTCCTCATCTTTAAATAGTTGTTTTTCTTTTCCCAGAGTCAAAGCTTTAATGAGAAGTGACCAGAAACAAATACCCAGGCCCTTCTGTCTTGGCTGAAATCCACATAATGCATGACAGCACTGAAGATCCCTGGCAGGCACCTGTCAGAAACTAACATACCATAACTTAAGAGTCAGACTTAATTATCCAAGGAGACATTTAAAGAAAAGTACATGAAAAATATGACTCAAGAAGTGCGACCATCATGTGTATGCACTGTACTCTGTCGTGTATGCAGAGAAACAATGTGAAAAAACTCCATCAATATCCTAGGAAAATTATAATTAAAAGCCTTTTCTATTCTATTAAATCTTATAATCAAAATAAATTTATTATTAAGGTTTGCTGGTAAATTAACTGGAGAACATGTTACAGGGACAAGTGTAAACGTTAAGTATTTTAACAAAGCGTAATTTTTTCTATTTGCCTTTCTACTTTTCATGTGTAATTCTGATCAGCTGACACTCCCACAGAACATCAGAGTTTTGATTTAATGGTCTATAAAATCAAATTAACTTCTCTGTAAGCTTCACAGGGCTGGGTCGCCACATCTCTGCTCACTATGGCTGTCACAGTGTATTGGCCCTTTTGTGTTCCGAAAAAGAGCCCACCAGTGGCAACAAAATGTCAGCCTTACTTGATTTCAGGCAAAGAAATCACTTTTGTCCATTTTCCAATGCGAAATTATCAAACTCCAAAGAGTTAAACAAGTGACCCAGCTCAACACCTCATCCCTGAGTTTGTACCTACCCCATTGCTCTTCTCCAAACAGAATCCTCTGAGCCTTGCAAAGAGGCTCAGAGGCGAACACACAAACACATAGAGAAGAATGAGGTCCCTACATTTTGTGCTCCTGACCCCTACTCTCTTTTGAAATTTCTAAATTTCTTTTTAAGTTTAAGGTAATGTGCAACAGAGCCAAAGCTGTCATGCAAAGTGCTCTGTTTGGAAATCTCCTCTTTAAGGTTGCCTAATGTGCATGAAAATTATATAACATATGAAAATACAATTTTCTGCTTTTATAAATAAGGAGGAAAAACACTGAAATACAAACCAAAGAATAACAAATTATTTATTACTTTAATTACACCTATCAAGGAAGGAACATTATGAAAAAAGGTGTAATGTTTACATGTAAACATTCTAGTGAGATTCAAAGGAGCAAAGGTAGAAAACAAAAGTTTCAAGTAAACAGTGAAATCTGTTACTTTAAAAGAATCCAAAACGTAGTAGTAGATATTCTGCCTAAAATGTGAAAGAATTCTGACTTAATAATAAAAAAATGAAAAATGAAAAAAATAGCTGATGTCAAAATAACAAAACAATAATCACTAGGGCACTAAAACTTTACTGAATACAACAGCAAGTCTCTGAGCTCGTCTCAACAGCAATATAAAAATTGTTCCTTTTATCCCCCCGTATCCTTTTATTGAACCTAAAGATTTATTTCCCCTCCTTACCAGGCAACATTAAAACTTAGAACAACCATTTCAGCCAAACAGCAGCTAGCATCTTCCCCTGATACATATCTTCTAATTTGATGGTATTTGAGGAGAAGGTGTTGATGAGGCTGAAAAGGCCACGGCCCAGTGCTCCAGCCTGACACTTCCTAATCACAGCACACTTGCGCCGAGCACCAACCGTAGCCGCGGCCACGCCGGTCATACATACGTAGCTCACACGAGATGTGTCTGCATATAATCGTAAGCTGCACTTGACCTTATGGCAGAGCAACAGCCAATATACAGCTGAGAGCACTTGAGCCCTTTTAAGCTTTTGCCCTTACAGAGCCCTGAGGGATACGTAAAATTACCACCACATTCAGCAAACCCCGGAGAACGGTCAGGGACAACAATGTTATTCAGAAAGCCACCCTAAAAAAGAATATGAAGCCTCAGAACAACTTTTTTAATTGTGATACCAGTTTTCCATCCTCCTGCTATTTTTAATGGTGAGTAGGTGGATTTATGTAGGATAAAAGAGTAAACTGAGTCCTGACTTGCTCTCCCTGAAGTATAACCTAAGTCTACAGAGCAGTGCTGGGTCAGACAAAAATTGGGCCAGAGTGCATCTAAGAACTGAACTTGATTTGTATAAACAAACAAGCTTTATTTACAGTATTCCTTCATAAAATCCCAGGCTTAGAGTCTGCATGTTCTTTAAAGACTCCATTTATGTACACTTGAATGCCTATTTAAGCAAAAAACAAGAGAGCTTTCCCATGGAAACCGCACAGAGATGTTTTACTTCACACGTACACCACAAACAAGGCTGCTAACTTTCCATAATAATGTATTTTCTTAGGCTTGCTATTGTATTTTAGGATCGAATCTTTTGGAGAAGCTGCTTACGCAGACAAGACCATGTTTATAAATAAATGACCTAAGAGAGGCAAAGCCTGAGATGTGAACTGAGAGGAAATGATGTCTCCACAGCTTGTAAGCAAATTTTAGGTTTTTTGTTTTCCCTGTATCTAGCTGGAGGAACAGGTTAAAATTCTGCATTTAATTGAGAAACAACCAATCTCAAGGCATTTGGAATCACATTATTTAATCAGGACATGATTTGTCCATTAGAATGAAATCAAGCCAGAGGGAAATCCCTGGGCTAAAACAATAGCAATCTTCAGTTACCAGATGCTATCTCTCAGAGGGTAATCTAAGGCAGTGGGGCTCACAGGAGCCAGGTGATGTTAAAAACTGCTCAAAATGGCAGAGAAAGATTTCATTGGACTTCATCAGACAGACATAAACAGGTCCATTAACTTCAGCAAGAACACAAACAGGTTTTTGCTGTGAATTAAAAAGATCCTGCTAAACTGAAACTCTGATTTGACGATTTGCCTTTTAGATTTAGGTGATATGTGTTTAAGTACGAATGCATACAATCTACCTCTACATGTATGTATTTTAGGGGAGTGACTTTGCTCCTACTTATAATTACCACTGATTGTCTCAAGGCTACAACAAAGGGTTACGTCCTCACTTCAAAAGATATGCCTGCTTCTCCTTGGGGGCTACAAAGATAAGCAAGGATACCAAGACTTTCAAGTTGGAAGGAAATTTCCTGAGTTGAAGGAATTGGATGGGCTTACCTGTATGAAAAAACAACAACAACAACAACAAACCAAACCACCACAAAAAAACAACCCTGGGAGGTGGCTGGGCACAGAATCAAAGTCCCTTTGGCATGAACTTATGACAGCTCTGCCCATGAGTAAGCAGGCTGTATTGAGTTGCTGAAAACAGAGGCAGGGCTTGCCAAAATTGAGGATGAGGAAATCTTCGAGTGACGGTATTTCAAAGTTGGTGGTGGTTCTACATAGCACAAGGCAAGGCGGTATACATGCTTCAGTACCTGACTGGACAGCTAATGAACCCAGTTGGTGCAAAAGCTGTCCTTGCTGGTGTCTTAAGCTACAGTGAGGAAGATGATATAAACTGATCCCTCAAGTGTCTGAGAATGAGGGTGGAGAATTTGGTCAGATACCAGAATGTCAAGTGGGAGATCCTGTGCTCCTAGAACAGTAGGGTCAGAAAGATAAACAGAGCTGTTTTGTCTCAAAGGATGCCGAGCACTTGGGAGACCATTTGGCTGAGAGGGAAAAAGACTACATGTAAGCAAAACCTAATAGACAGTATTTAAAGTCACAAACAAGTTGTCTCTGATTTATCCAGGCTAAATTTACTTCTGCTGAACAGAATTACATTGTTTCTAGATCCCAAATCATGCATCCTTCTTTTCTGTTTTCATATGGGAAGTTTTGATGTGGTGTTTTTGCTAATGTATTTAATTATAATGCTTTCCTATATACCTACATATGTTCCCATATCCTTGGTCCATAATGTGGCTACAATAAAAATAAAGTAGGATGAATATTTATTTGGTTAAGTTGAAACACACTAACCTATTGTAAGAAGTCTCAGAAAATATTTTAAACACTGTTTACATAAGGTGCTCAATTGTGGTAAAAATCTGTCTTAAAATATGCTAACCCGTATCATACACACTTTTCTTGATGCAGATTTATTTATGGTACACACTCAGGAACCACTAGTTGTTCCTGCAAGCAAAGCGCTTTTAACTGGAGCGGATCTCTGCCTCTGCAGCTCAGTGGCAGTTATTTCAGACATCACAGCACACTTTCTTACCCTGCTTCCCATCATCTTTCTCATATTACATATCCAGTGTAAAACTTAAATGCAAAGGCCCAAACCTAAGAAAGAATAACCTCACAAAACATACATGTGATACTAAGTGTACACATTGAGTGCTTTTAAAAGAACTGTTGTAATACTTCAAAATTTCAAGTGCAGGGCAGAGAATTCCATTTGTATACACCCACTCGTAAATGAAAGCACTTAGCAGACAGCACACAGGTACTTGTAAGCTTTCATCTGCAAAAGAAATGCATTTCATAGTATGGTCATAAAAAAAGCCACAGTAATGCTTCCAGTTATTGTTGCTTTTTTTTTTTTTCCTTTTTTAAATGTTAACAAAATACTCATAATACTCTGCTAGAGAAAAGAAGCAAGTCCAAAAAATAAAATAAAATCATATTTGATCAAGAAATTACTCTCCTAGGCAGTACAGTAGTAAACCCAAATATTAGCAAAAAATTGTCTAATACTATACATCAAAATCAAATGCTACTTCTTGTTGTCCATAAAATTTAAATTATTATGAAATCTGCAAATGCTTCAGTCAATTGCTGTTTGCTTCCATCATTTCCAAATTACAATCAGTCTCTGCCCATGCCATTCATTTGATTTACTCAGCTTGAACTATTTTCATTTGACTCTTATTTACGCATCTGTGCTAAATTAATTTAATCTTCCGATTGTCATTCAAAACATTCATTCCAATATGCCTTATTACTTATGCAGTTTGATGCCTTTACATGCTGAGCAACTGATAATCAGCCTGCTTTAAATCTGTTGCTGTTCTAACATTTTTACACTTTGCAAAATTGAAATACTGCAGCAAGGCCATTGCCCAAATTGCTCCATTCACATAAAATCTGTCTTGCTTCATTAGAAGACAGGGACAGTATCTTGCAAACAAAAGGGGCACCACTGCCCACAGCAGCTTGCCCTTGCAACAGAACCACCCTGGGGGGGCTGTCCTGTCACCCCTAACTACAGGGGATTCTCGGCCTGAAGTGATGTCTCACCAGACTGAAATGAGGACTTGCAGAAAAACTGCAGAGGAAACAGTCAGAGATTTGCTATTTCTAGACAACAGCAAAAGCAGGTTAAAACATTTAATTTTATATATACATATTTATTCAGATTTTCAGATAATTTTCTCAAATTCTGATAGGACTGCTTCCTGTGTCAGATTGGCGCTTTGCTCTCTCTCTTCTTGTTTTTCCATGTCTTTTTATTACAGCCTTATTCCTTATCTTTCAGGTTTCTCTTCCTTGCTCTCTCCATCTCACAGGCTTCCCTTCAGGGCATCCCCGGCGCCAGCACAAAACCATGGAGTTACCTGGGCTGACTGCTACCATGCAGATTATTCCTGCTGGGGGCTACCTTGTCTACTGAGACTAGAAGCTCTCTGGAGCAAAGATTGCCACCGCTCTGTGCCCATGTAACACCTAGCGGAAAGAGTCTTCTTTTGATCAGACCTCTGGCACTTACGTAATAAGCATAATTAATAAAGTATCTGTCTACACTCATATATGGGAACAGTAGGACTATATGAGAACAAAACCAGGTTTGGCTTTTATAATCCTGGAAACGTACAGTTTATTCCGTGAAATTTCTACGGACAGATGACCGTGGGACAAAAGGAATATTTAGAAGGAAACAGCAATCCCACTTACTTTGCTCTCTTGGCCATTTCATTGCCATCCCAGCGGGGGCTGTAAGGGTAATTCTTCTGGGCCTGGGAGTACAGCTGGCCACTGTTGGTGAAGTGGTAGACGGATTGAAATGTTAGGGTTGGTTGGTCTCGAGGAAAGTAGAGGGGTAGGTCAACTGAAATAAAAAAAAAAAGAAAGATAAAATACACCATTGCAATTTTGCCTTTTTTTTTTTTTTTTTAACTGGGAATATATAATTTCTTTTTATTGATTTAAACAGAAAAGCAGAAATTGGTGATGACTTCTAAAATACATTTCTGTATTTCTTACAGGTAATGATTCCAACATATTGCTCTATGGGACAGTTTGCTTTACTGAAACATTTTTTGTAAAATTTAGCTAGTGTATTTCTCTGCTAACCATAAAGTTTACATGTGTTTTGTTAAATTTACATTTAGCTATTATAGGAAAAATGCAATATTTTTCTCTTGAGTGAAAACTTCCCTTTCAAAAATTCACAAAATAGATTCTGTTTATGATTTCCACCCAAGAAACAACTTTATCTGCTTTAGCCAATTCATTTTAGTGCCCTCATTGTCATAAAAAGCATCATCATTCTCATTTCACAGCTGTCTGAGACTTAAAGTGGTTAAATCATTTCATAAAGCATGTAGAAAGGTTCAGTCACATGAGCTGGAAAAAAATCTCAACTTGCTGTCATCTGTCAGACCAAAAAAAATTCCCCACAAACCCCAAAACACACTGCAAAGTCATTAATACCCAAAATATCTCGCTACAAATAAAAATCAGAACCTCTTAGTTCCCTTTGCTTATCACTGTCTCATGATCAACTTAGTCTGGCAAAACAAAAAAAATAGTCTACAGCAGTTAATAATATGGTCAGAAACTGGTTTTTAACTTAACTTTCCTTGGGCTACTTTTAGGAAACCTCAGAAATCTGTACTTAAATTGAGTTATGACAACAGTCTTCAACTATTTACTTGGATTATTAATGGATAATTAATAAAAAATCTTATTGGTGGAGCAATGAGTGAAATAAATTGATAAGCTTATAATTCATATAAGCCTGGGTTCTCAGTATTCCCTAGTTGTCACTTCACAGTCCTTTCTAAGGAGAAGGAAAGACTCCTAAGTTAATAAACAGGTTGCAGTAGGTGAAGGAGGAACCAAAGCAGGTGGTGAAGTCAGGACAAATGGAATTTGAAGAGGGAAAAGAACAGCACAGGACTGAACCCATCCTCAGGCAGAAAAGGATTTCCCCTCCAGTGCGCTTGGTAATGCACTATTTTCTCCTTTTAAAAACTTCATGGAGCAGAGATTCCAGCACTTCCTTTGAAATCTCTGCTCAAACACTGAGAAGTTAGTGTAAGAGAGGTTTTATTTTTCTAAATCCCATGCTATCATCCTGCTAGCCCCTTCATTTTTCAGTGTTTGTAACCATGTCTGAATACTTGGGTGAGCATCAGCCAAACCATAGCTTCCTTTCCTGTAAACTACCCTTAAAGCTCTAAGAGTAAAACTGTTTGTAGTCACAAAGTACACGCGACTGAATGTGATATTCCAGCTGTCGTCTCAAAATGCAGCTAATCACTGGGGATGACAGCGTTTGCTCAGTTCATGACCCACTGAGCTACACGTGCTAAGTCCCGGTGTCCTGGTGACTCAGCTCACACAGCAGCTTCCAGCAGATATTTAAGTGGTAATGACATGGGCAAAGTCCTGCTAATTTGAGGGCCGATCACCGCTGGAACGAAGGTTAGACTCAAAGATTGCTCCGTCAAATTCCTCGTTATAACGTGATTATTAAATAATAACCCTAAAATACACTGGTGTATTTATTAGCAAGCAAACTGTCTCCTCCCCTCACAAATGGTCTGTGTGTGTCACAGCCTCTGAAGGACTTCACCATGCAAAGCAAGGAGCAAGGTTCTCCATTTTAATGTTATAAATATACTTTGTCTGCTCTGAGTGCTTAAACTCTGTTCCTCTAGTGCATCTTTTTCCTTAAGTACCAACTTCTTAGAGGAAAATTACTCTGTATACTTGTGTATTTTGTCACTTTGTGAAGAAATAACAAACTTCAGGAAAACACTTGAATAGTTCAGTCCTTAGTCCTCCTAGCTTTGTACTTGAGAATTTCTGTCTTTCATTAACTTTCCTTTGAAAACTGCTGTCTACGTAATGGGGGCAAACAGCGACAGTTTTCTTCCTGCTACCTAAAACAGAAAGTTTGCACTTAAACTGTTTGAACGGATAATGAAGACATTGCTAACCACTACAGAGATGCTCCCATTCATTACGAGAAGACTTTCTTTTATAAAAGCATTTCTCCAGGAAAGGTACCACCAAAACACAACAGGCAAGATTTTTCTTCATTTATTAACCAAAACCTGTCCAGGATATTTCAGGAATGACTTACATTATAAACTGTTAAATCAGATAATAAAATTAGATTTAAAACTGTACATCCCACATCTGGCCAACAGCAGTACCATCCTGAACTGCAAGTAGAGTTATGAAAAATTTGACCTGCTGTTGATTTCTAACACTATCCTTTGCCTAAAAGTGCCAAACTCTCATTTTCCTAACACTAGCATTTCCTTAATACAAGGTGCGAGATGAGCGCAGACCAAGTAAAAAAACCTGTCCCTAATTCTGGCTCACAACCACACCTAAAAGACCAGTAAACAGGAAACAGCCTTGAGTTGTAAAGTGTTATACATATCTCAAGGTAGCCAGCTATTATTTCAGCAGTAGGAAGGGAAGGCAAGAACTGACTTCCGTCACGGTGGAAGCCTGTCCACTGACACCGAACGCTTGGAGTTGGAGTGAAACATTTTATCATACATGAAAAGTAAGCAAATACCATTGGTAACCAATGCTAGCAAGGTGCTTTGAAGATAAAAGGTCGAGTTCTGCTCACAGTCACACAGGTCCATAAAGAAATTTTTCTTTTTACCTGGTTTATAGGCAATCTGACTCTCAGTCTGTGCATTAATGCAAAAGCAGATGTGCCTTTACGCGACAGAGAAGGTGGCAAAGGTAAGCGCTACCATCATTACGGCCCAGACAACGTTTACCCTTTGTCATGAAAAATGCATCACAGCTAAAATCCAACGTGCTGCTTTTGTAAGTCAACACCTGAACCAGGCAAACTATAAAAGCACACTTTGGTTTGGCATACTAGTTACCTAAGAACTACAAAAACATATTCCTGCTGAATACAAGTACTATTCCCAAATAACAGCTGACTCACAAAGTACCCTGGTGATATGTCTGCAGAAAATAAGCGGATGACTCATGTCTGTAAATTCCTGAAAGTACCAATAGACCCCTTGCTTAGTCATCTTTCGCTTGGATGCTGGGTTCATGAGCTCTGTAAACTATAATGAGGGATCTTAGCTCTTTGTAGGACTCTCTCTCCCTTTTCTCCTCACTTCTAAGCAGCGCAAATTACCTCCCTAAAAATAACTTCATCTACGTAAGTGAGTCACTTCAACTAGCAAGCTTATACAAGTCATGCAGTTAAGCAGTAATATTTGGTTATGAAGGTAGAAATCTTGCTGTCAAACTCAGATTTAAAATGAAAATTATGTCAGAGGAAGTCCCACTTACCACTTCTCTCACAGAAATAGAAACATTTCCTTTGGAAAATTTAAACAATTAGCTCATTCAGGAAAGTAAAGCCTTCTAATTCAGTTCCATGCTCAAAGTAATTTAATCTTGATGAGATTTTACTTTGGCTTTCCTAAGCATCACACTGTTAATATAAGAGGAGCTCAAAAACACAGACTGGAGAAAGAAGCCAATGCTATAGTAAAACACTGCTTTCTCTTATGTTACGATTTACAGATCATTTTTTAAAAGTCAAGTTTTAGAAAGCCATAGTGTGGGGAAAATCATGTCTTTATGAAAGCTCTACATGAGCCGAACTTGGAAGGCTGCTTTGGGTAATTAAGCATTGAGTAAATTCTTCAGTGATTGAACCCTAATTTTCCCACACAGTTCATAAGAAAGCCTAAGAAAATGGATTTGCTTGTTGAGAATGAGTCATGTTGTAAAGAAACTTAATTACAGTTTATAAATAGTTGAAGTTGCTCTCTTTTTGAAACGTAAGAAACTATCAAGAAGTAACACACAAATTTGCTTCTCGACTTAGTTAGCATTTAATGCCTGCACATTTTCAAAACCAAGTTATCTTAAAGCAAATATCCTGATTCATTAATAACTAAAAAACTGTGCAATGAATCAGTAAGTTTTAATTGTTCATTTTCTTGGAGAATGACAACCTGAGATGTGCAGGTCACCTAGCTTGTTAAGCTTATGTCAACAACTACGGAGTTGATTTCGATAGTCTTACTCATGTTAATATGTTTAGCCTATAATTCTATAGCTTTTTATGAAACGTGGAAGGGATGTCTCGGCAAAAGCATATACCAGCGCTGCTGTAGGGTTTCTGAAGGAAAAACATCCAGAAGAAAAAGGCAGGTTTACCACAGTGCTTCCCTCCCCGCCTTTAAGTACCGGAGAGAAGAGAAGGGCAAACAAACCCCTCCTTGAAATGCATGCTGGCCATAGAAATATTTCTACCTACTTAGACGGTAATATTTCGAAAAGTTTCCATATACTGTTCCCCTGTTCTAGAGAAAAGGTTTCTTCACCCTTTGTATGGCACGGGGTAAATTTAGGTATTTGTTTTCACAGAAGTCAACATTTACTCACTGAATGTTAGGCACCGTGTTAATGCTTGGATGCTACTATACTGGTTATCTTATTAACCGTCAGGATGCTTGATTCTGCTGCAGTTTATTGCACCTGTAATCTGTTTTGCACTTACAAACACAGGCTGATCTGGATATTTTACTGCTGAACTTCTCCTTCTGCAAGATTTCATGGCCTGCACAGCCTTAATTCAATCTCTGCTTGCTTTATGAAGCAGTCCTTCAAACACAAGATAACACCATATTCTTTCCAGTTCAATTTCCAGGCTGGACAGAGCTGGCCAAAGGAGACACTGTTCCAGTATGCCCCACCTGACAGACTCTACTGCTCTGCATTTATTTACCACACAAGACTGAAGCCTTGCTCTGATTAAATATCTATTGATTTCTGCGTGAGTTTTTCAATGTGATGATTCTAATCATCAGAGTAGACGCTGACAGCAACACAGAATATTTCAAAAATTGTTTCACGGCACGTTCATGAGCTGAGAGGCTATTTATGGATTCCAGACTGGGAATGAAGGAACAAGGAAGAGATAGTCGATCTGTCTACTGATGCCAAGTGCCAACCTGTGGGACCCAATTCTTCTGAGTATTAATAGCAGACAGTATGTCGTATAGCCAAACACAACACCTTCCAGTGTTGACTGCCACAGTAGGTACTTCAGAATCAATGATTACCGGAGATGTGAAAGGTTTCGTTTAAATTATTTCACCAGAAAAAAAAAGAAGGCTAAAGGAAACACGTGCTAAACCCTAATCTCCAGAGAACACTGAAAATTCTTAGCCTGATACTATCCGTTCTCTTCCCGAAATCCCCTGACTCACTGCTTACTTATCATCCAACTTTGGCCAGAGCCTGCCTCTGCATTCAAGTACTTCTGATGAAGTAAGTCATGGAAACAGGAAATACAAATTCCAGGCTCCAGAACTGTCTCTTGTTAGTATATATTCATCATCTTTTTGCTAGTTCTTTTTTTGGTTCACTAAATTTCACATTCTCTCTGCCTTTATTTGCAACTGAGCTCTCATGGCTGGGAAAAACAACTTGGATTTGATCTGAAAAACAACGTGGATTTGAACATGCTGCTTCAAACTGGGAAGTTGCTTAAACTCAGAGCTCTCCAGTTTTCACAATGTGTTACTGTGGTGGAGACCCATGTGAATTTACAAAGCAACTCTGTAACACAGATACTGTATTATATAATGCTTCTTAAACAGCTATCAAGCTCTATTTTAAAAAGGAAATTTCTAGTGGATTTTGTGACTTGACTTTTCCTATGGGAAAGCTGTTTCCAGACAGCCTGTATGATGGGTGAAAAATTTCCACCTAACTTTAAGGGAAAACAGAATTTTTTCTGTTTTTACAGAGAAAACCCAGCACAGAAGACCTTTCAGGAATCATAGTGGTCACTGTCCCTACTGAGAAACCTGAACAGATTCATCCACAAGTATTCTGGGGACTGTGGTGGCTAGCAGAAGTCTCTGCAGGGCGGGATTTCAGGCTATTTTGCCTACTGAATCTTTCCCTACCTCTTGCGTGCTGAAGGCCTTTAGCCTACGTTCTGCTGGCAAAAACCGAAAGGGCGAAGTTGGCTCAAAACACACAGAATTACAAAATGCCACAGCTATCCCTGCTTTGGTGCGGGATGATGTCATCTTGCAAGAATGAGAGAGCCAGGATGACAAATAACATATCAATGGCATTAGTGTGGGATTTTAGGTTAACAGAGCACAAGTCATAGGAATTTGAATTTGTTAAATATTATTAGGGTTAACATCCCTTCTGAAGAAAAACAGGTTCTTTGCAGGAAGATGCTATTTTGAAATCAACATTTCAAAATTTCAAATGTTAAATGAAAAGCTGTTTATGGAATTTTAGCTGAGACACGGCATTTGGGGTATGTTGGTAATCACAGCTGGTTTTGAAATAATTAAGTCTGCCCTTGCTATGGGAAATACCTACCCCATCAACAAAGTCAACACTTACAGAGTAAGTGAGTAAGGTGACTTATATCCAAAACAAATATATGCTATGAAAATACAAGTACTCTGAAAGAAGACATCTATGTTTTTCCTTAGCTGCATCAGTTATATATCAACTAAGTGTACAATATTAATCAATGGAAGATAAGTTACTTTTATTTGTTTTCGTTTTGTTGGTTTTTCTTTAAAGTATTTGAAGAGGACTGCATGACATTACAGTACCTATCTTGTGGTTCTCCTCCCATTGATAATGGGAACTACAATATAGTCCAGGCACCAGAGGCAACTAGTCATGATTACTGTTATTTTGATTGTCTTTCAATGTAACAGTTGATAAAGTTGTAAAAATATGTCATCTCTTTATCATAGCCTGCATCTTTCCTTTTAAGTACTGCATCCTTCATATAAATCCAGCATTTTAACAAAATGTGGCAAAAATAATTTAAATACCTTAAGTTTCAGCCACGAGCTACAGACAAGAGTATCTGTAATTCTTTGTTTAGTCTTATAGAGGAACAAAGCAGCAGATCAAATCAAGACATTCTTCAAGCAGTTTTCAGCTATGTGGTCAAAAACCATTAAAAAGTGATGCAACAACCCCAAAACTCCTTCCTCTGGTGTGTCAACACTCACCTCAACTTCAGTCATACTCTTTTGGCCCTTTACAGCAAGACTGGGCTACTTCCTAAAAATATCCCATGGAATATCTCATACTCCTATATTGAGCCCAAAGAAATGACGTTATGGCCTCCCAGGTCTTTTCTTTCTCTAATGCCCGTAACCACGATTATTTTAATTAAGAGAAAGGCTTTTTATTTTTACCTCACTAGCTTCAGCTAGTGACATCTATTTAGCTTTATTTTTACTTCAAATTCTCAAAGATCTTCATTCCCTCCCCCTTCCGTTTTTATTTCCTTTTATTGTTTCTGCTCTAACAGTTTCTATAGTAACTTCTCTAAGTGCTGATGAGATTGATGCTACTAAAAGCTGCTGCTTCTCCATCTGAATTGCTTGAAGCTTATACTTTAAATACAGTTGCAGTTGTTATGGGCGTAAAAAGCAAGCTGTGCCCTTTCTCGGCATAAGCCTGTGACCGTCGCATGTTGTGGGTGGAGAAAAGGTGAAAACTCTTCCTCTGCTTGCCCCATACAGACACACGCTTCTGAATACGGAGTTCCACATTACTTTCCAGCAGGACAGGAAGACTTTTAAAGCATGTTTTCACCTGAAAAGCAGATGTACAAAAATGCTGGCTTCTCTCACTGATACTTTATTAAGCCTATGAGACTTGCAAATAAATTCTTTTTCCTGTTATAAATGCAGCCTGGGATTTATTTCATTCTCATCTGTGATCAATGTGACACTATCCTGCAGGTCAAGAGGACCCTTTGCTGACACGCATGCTATCCTGTTCTTTCAAGCTCCACTCCATGCAGACTTTCAAATCACAACACGGTGTAACCCTGTCCCATCCCACCAGCCAATTAAGACTCACCAGATATTTTTGAAGCTAAACTAAAATTTACCTCTGCTTCTTCCTGGCCCTGAATATTACAATTTATCACTTTTGCCCTTGAAGCCACCTTTCACACTTCTAAAGGTTTAGGTCTGCAGTGTCCTTTCAAGGCCTAAGGAACTGGTTTGTTGAACATTTTCTTTTAAGCCATGTTTTCTAGACTATAAGTAATTTTTGGTGCTCTTTTGTGACTGCTCCATTTGAGGATGAGGATAAATAGCAGGATCACAACCCTAGGCTTCAAGAACCAGACTGTGGATCATTCAGGGGTCATGCTCATCCCATGGAAGAATCCTATGGCATAATAGCCCTGGAGAGAAACGGGGTCATGATGACTTCCTCCAAGGTCAAGAATAGTCCATCCCAACAAGCAGAATGTCAACGAATAGTAGCAGCAGGCCTATGTGGATGAACAAGGAGCAGCTGACAAAACTCAAACATGAAAAGGAAGCACATGAGATGTGGATACTCTCTGAGCATGCAGAGACCGGATTAGGAATATCAAAGCTCACCTGGAGTTGAGTCAGGAAGAACAGGATGGGTTGCTACAGGAACAGCAACAGCAAAAGGAAGACTAGGGAAAATGTAGGACTACTGCTGAATTGCATAGGGGAACTGGTGGCAGAGGAGACAGAAAAGCAGTTCAAGCACTCCCTCCTTCCCTCATTTAAATATTTAAGTATCACTATGACCAGTTCCATCTCTAAACCAAGGAGTATTTCTTATTATTCAAAAGTAAATTATATTTGTCTATTTCATCAAAGGCATGCAGCAGTTGCCTTTGTGTGCCACTGACGTGTCACATATTGATTCTTAGAAAAAATTCACTTTGGTGACAAAGTGGTTGTCATTGGGTAGAAACAGGAAGGACATACGGAACAAGGATTCAGAAAATCTTTCTTTTCTTGATGTAGCTCTTATTTCTAGAAATTGTCTATCTCTAATAATCCTCTGATGTTCTGTATCTGTTTTTATCTGAAAGCATTGCCTGGTATTGAACCCAGGACTGATCCATGTGAAACCCATGCTCATCATCTCCTTTCCAGACTGAGAACAAAATATTTGCTTTATACTTGTTACTATGAGCAATTTTCAATTTACTGTATGTCACACCTCTAACGCAGTCCCCATCTGAGAGAAAACCGATCTGTGAATGCCATGTGAGACAACGTCAGAATGTGGAGACACAAGACATAGACACAGAGCAAGAAGAAAACCTACCACAATCTGTAGACAAGTCTCATCTCTGTCAATGACTTTTTGTGACCTAATTACTTTTTTCAAGACCGGATTGGATAAAATAGGATCATATCACTTCTCTATCTCAGGCATCTTTTCTGAGAATTTATTAGTTATCTGTCATATACTTAGGCACACAGTAGTTGTACTCCATTAGATAAGAAAAAGCAACAGTTCACTTTTCTGCAAAGTGCAATTTTATAAGAAGTTAGTACAAAACCTTTCAGATCATTTGTTAAAGAGCTCATAGTTCCTGGAAGAACATCAATTAATGTCTACAGCAATATACTCCAGTTTTAAAGCGTAGCAAATACATGCATTTCTCAGAAATTAAAAAGGTAACACCCACAGCAAAGTGACACTTAAAAAAGTTTTGCCAGTCCACTTCTCAGACCATCATAAAATACTTGTAAAAGCTAATTCTTATCACAACTGTTGTTTCCAGTTTGCTGCTGTTCACACCTTTTATGAAACACCTTGGGTCCATTCTCCATTTTTAAGCAGAATTATCAACACAAATCTAAAGCTAGTTTATAGTGAATGACACGATTACAAAATTAACACAGAGAGAGAAAAAAGGGAAAAGAAAACCTCTGTTTTCAGGTTCACTTGCATCTATCATGTATACCTAAACATGGAAAATCTTATTCAGTTTCTGTACAAGTAAATACCCAGGCTAGAATCAAAGGAACACAATGCTTAACACAACTCTCTTACTGACGAAAATTAAACTGTCAGCTTTCAATACAAATTTCAAACTAAATCTAGTTGGCAGCATCCCTTAGAAACAAAGGAGACAAATATACAATGAAGAGAAATGATCAGCAAAAGGCTAATTAATTTTATGAATGCTGCAATTTAGTCCTGGGATTAGCCCCTGCCTCTGCCTAGTTAAGTGCAGAACCGTGTGCCCATGACTCAGGCTACTTGGCCATCACACTGCCTGATCCACAGCACTGCAGCCTTCTCTGCAGCTTCCACTGACTTCATTAAGCCATACGCACCTCACTACACATGAAATGCCAGAGAATACTTTGTTTGGTGGCGATTAAAACAATCTATAAAGTTGTTTTGAACTGCTCAGCGTATATTTTGCTGTAGGCAGAACGACACACGCTCAGGAACTTTCAAGACCAGATTCAAGGAACTACAAGGAATCGATTAAAAGCACTGAGAGAGTCAGAGGAAAAGACCATCTCATCAGAGACGCTTATCTGCTTACTGAACATCCAAACAACTACTCCCGAGAGTAAGACCCAACTGGCTTCTGACTTCTGCCAGCCGGTTCTACTTCACATTAATCTCTGGTTTCTCATTTAAGAATGAAATGACATCCCTGTACAATCAGACTTTTTTTGTCGGCGTTGAACTTCTTATACCAGACTCCTAAAATATTTGTTTTATTACGCTTGACATTGCTGCTCAACTATCCTGCTTTACTGGCACTACCAGACACCACTTCATTCTCCTATACCTTGTTATTCACACTGTCATGTTCTCCTTTGCCTTCTCCCTTAGTTTTTACAGTCACAAACTCCCATTTTCATTTAAGGAACAATGAGAAGAGTAAAATAAAGGCACGATGTAAGGAAGCCGTTATGATTAGACAAAAGCTCACAGAATCCATCTAACGTAAAAATTCCACTCAACACTTGGCCTTTTTTTGGGAAATGTCTTGGGCAAACAACTGTTTATTTTTCCATATTTTTATTGAAGAGATTTCTCTTTCATAATCACACTAACTTTCCTGAAGAAGTAGAATCAATGCTATCTTAATTTCCTGCAGAGTTGTCCTGAAATGTTAAGTGTTAATTGTGATGACTGCCAGACTCTGAAACTGATGAAGAAGAGCAGCTCTCCAAGTCTGTCTTCTTTTCATCTTCCAAAAGGTACGTGAGCAACTCTTCCATGACAGAAAATAGAAAAAAATATCTAAAACTTCCAGCCCACTAACTGGTTATTCATACACCAGTAGCACACAGCTGTCATCGAGCATATTCCAACTGCATGAAATACTGTATGAAAACAACAAACACCAGCTACTTCTCACGTTTACATTTAACAAGATCTACAGGTCCTATATAATAGAGGGCTATATGGCCAAAACTAGAGGCAGATAAAGGTTTACTGAAATATTTACAGGAATGTTTACACCAAACAGTCTCATGATCTGGGTTCCATATTGCTCAGATAAACAAATATTTCTTACACATTTTTATTACCTTGGTGACTGTGGAGTTATTGTGGTAGGCATGTGATTTTTCAAATTGGAATCTGCACAAGCAATTTCAAAAAGAACAATAAATGCAATCTTAGATGAAAGAAAATACTTTTGCTTTCTCACAGAAGCTCTCCTAAACCCAAACAGCAAACAGTGATCAGACACACGTTCATCCAGGAAAAATCTTCCATGTAAGCCTTTACCAAAACCTCCTTGCTAGCCATTTATTACCACAAAATCTAACTTGTTTATTTAAACAGCTGCAGGAGGAATAGATGAAGGGGCTGACGAATGCTCATTTGCTCTGTGCTGGTGGCTTTCCAGAGGTGGGGCGATCTCCTTTAAAGGGCAGGTAACATCTTAAACTACACCAGGTGCCTGAAAAATTAACATTTACCTATATTCTACACATTATCGTTGCTCTACTCAGTGATTAAAACAGTGTCTGAAGCCTAATGAGTTATTTCTGCTTGGAAAAGGAACTGATAGAACTAATTACTGCTTCAAAGCAACTTTGTTTATTTACAGTGAGTAGGCACACAGTGCTCTTTCTCTGAAACCTACTGGAATGAACTGCACTTTCTTTGCAAAGTAGTGTAAACTTTTCTTCCCAGCTACTAATGCTCTTTCCCCAAATGGCCTATTTTTTTCCTCTCCTCCCAAGCTTCATCTGACAAACATGTCTACCAAAAATTCTTTGTTGGTGTCTTTCTGCTGTTTTCTGAGGCCGTGGACAGATGTGCTAATCCAGATCCAAAAGAGGTTTATGTGAGTGAAACCCAGTTGTTTAGCTCAGGCCATCGATTCAACCCACATAAGTTGCCTGCATTGGCACATATCGTTCTGCTGACAAATGGGTGCAGAGAGCAATATCCAAACAGGAATGCATCGAAAGCTGCCATGGACGACTTCCCACCAAAAACCCTGAATCCAGAAGCAGGTGTCCGCCCAAAGCCTGATACTCATAGATACAATCTCCTACAACCCAATTCATGCTCTAGGCCTGTTGCTTGCTTCTCTCTCTTGTGTAAAAACCTTCTTGCTGAGAAGCTGCCCATTTCTGATCTATTCTCTGACAGAGGTAACGCATTACTGCACAGATAGTTAAGAGGGTGGAGTAAAAGCTTCTTCAGTCGGCACCCCCATAGCAAGAAAGCTTGTTAATTAAACTTCAGCCTTTCCATGATCAGCACTTTGGACCTCCTGGGTCACTGGTATTACCCAACATAGAACTTGAAAACCCTTAGTAAGCCAAAGCCAGTGGCAACAAGTGGCCAAAGCCAGTGGCAACTTCACCTAAGTTTGAGGTCCCACAGAAACTTAAGATACAAATGCGGTCTGCTTCCAACTTTCTCCATCCCCTGATATATTGATCAGTGAAACAAAACCTTTTTAGTTTAATATCTGCCCTTTTCAAGTGGTCTTAAACAAATAACCAGTAACACAAGCAGCATTTCATTTGCTGTTACAACCAGTTCATCTTCTAAAAATCTCGCAAGATAGAAACTAATATTTGAAATGCCTATACACAGGTTGCTTTGGAGTCCTACTCTTGTGTCCATATTGATAAGGCTACTTAATTCTTAACTGTACAAGTATTTGTATTTATATATGGTACAAATACACAGAACATATGCAGGAACAAAACCATAAAGAAATATGTCTCGAAAAAATAATTCTAGCTGATTTATCAGCAAGAAGAGCAAGAAATCAGTAGTACATTGAAGTTTACTTACAAAGCTTTGTACTGAGACATGCCCATAAAGAGTATCAATATCAAAAGCATGAAGCCTGATTAATGATTTCCTCTTCCATGTGAATACATGAACTTCTCTGAATGTTTATTTATTCTGTCATATATTTGAAAGCACTTGATCAATTTTTAGAACTAAACCACTAAAGCAACAGTTCCTTTGACTTCTCTTTGATCTAATATAATAACTTCAGCAGCTACATTTATCTAATGATTAAGTTTGCAATTAGGTAGCTCTTCTGTGTTTTAAGGGAAAGTGGTTAGACTTTGCTCTTCATTCTGGAACTACTGCACAAATAATTTTTTTAGCAATTGAAATTGTTCTGAGGTTACTGGGCTTTGGCAATCAAAAATTACTCTGCCATTTCTCTCTTCTTATTTTTAATTCAGTTTACTCAATAAAACTATTCTGAGAAATTTCACTTTACTTCTATTGTGTTTTGCTTCATAGTTTTCAAACAAGTTTGTAACTTTGAATGCAAATAGTTGCAAAAAAGACCCCAAAGCTATTTTTGAAATCTCTGATGAATCTTTTAAAGGAAAAAGAACTCATGTTAGAGTTTACATATCTCACAATCTCAATTAAACCTAAAATTCTAACCAAAACTAAAATGCCAGTGAGATTTACTATGGTTCCTTTCATTTGATTTGCCATCCTGCTTACTGTATACTGACCTATTTATTCACCTCTGAATGCTTTCTCTGCATACTATAGTAAATCTATGAAGTAGAACAGTTTTGAATGTATGGCTATCTGTCCCAGACATTTTATTAGATGCTTGCTAAATATTCAACCATGATATACATAGTTATGTCAGTGGTTAAGAGATGAAAGCCTCCATTACTTCACTCAGGAAATGAAGTGCAGGTTTTGGTCCTTTCATTGCAATATCCTTGGGAGCCTGGAACGTAAATGTTGCTGCAGTGGATTGTTCAACAAGCGAGTGACGCAATGGCATACACAGCTAAGCCTCTGTATGATTTCAAAGGCCACAGGGTTAATACATAGTGATAAACTATTCAGTTATAATTGTAACTTTCGTGCCAGTTAAATTGAGCCCTGTGAATATTACACAGTTAAAACCTACTCTGTTATTTCACAGAAATTTGAATTTTGATTCCTAACTGTTTCAGCATCTATTAAGTTATATTATCCCATGGCAAAAATAAAATCCACAGGAATTTGAACACCAATAAAATTAAGCCAAACATATTGGGGAGTAAGAAAGGTAGGAAATCTTCAAGAAGATTGTACATAAAGAAGCAACATCTCATCAAAGACAACCCCCCAGTGACTAATTCTCAACTGTAATTGAAGAGTAAGTAAAGATGTAAGGACAATTTTTCAAAAAAGATTAGTTTTATGTTTTTTTCCACAATGTAAATGATATTAATGTGATGGAAGTTTTCTGAGTTTTCTAGAGCTGGAAATCTTCGGTGATAAAAAGAAAGGAATCAGTGTGACCATTTTTATGATCTCCAATACAAGACAGGGTGAAGGACTTCTCTGAACAATGGCAGTTGTGCTTTAAAATCTCTGGGAAAAATTTCTGTCATTTAGACATCATTACCTTTCCACAAGAAAAACTAGCCCACAATAAAAATGATGTAATCTGAAATATTCCAGTGCTACGGTGCTAGCAGACACCAACCTTGCAGCTGCCCCGAGTGCATTATAATTATTTTAAACAATGATAAGAAGCATAACTATAAAAAATAAAGGGTAATATGATTGATTTTTCCCAGAACAAAGTATCTTTGACACCTGTGAAATGTATCTTTCCCTAGGGAAAAATGATGTTACTGAAGTTAACCAGTGTAAGCGAGTAACAAAGCCACATTTCCTCATTTCTAAATGCAGTAATTCCTATATATTTATTTAAGAATGTCTTTTTCAAAGTATTACAGTTTTGTTTAAAATGTTTGAAATGACAGCAAATCTAGCTACCTACTGTTGCAAGCTACTAGTATTACTTACACAGTTTGAGTCTAGAAATAACTTTTGGCTCCTAATGAAAGTGTAGCATTATTTCTCATTCAATATATTTTCCCTACACCAACATGTCTGTACTATCAGCATCAATGCATTAATTCCTGATAATTACACAAGATTTTAGGTATTTCCAGGTTATGTACAGCATTGGTTGTTTTTATTTTTACACTTTTGAAAGGACAAATTACAACTGTGAAATTACCAGAAAAATTTCCCAGGACGCTTTTGGCATTGTGTAAGGCAGAGAGTACGCTATCAGCCTGGATCCTCTCTCCTTCTCCAACTACAATCAGGATTTTTTGTTTTCAAAGTGTCATGGCCACATCAAAAATACATTAACCACTGGATAAAAATAGCTAAAACATTTAAATTGTTTCCTGTAATTGTATTTTTTCCCTTTTGAACTTGTATCTTCAAGAGGATAGACAATTATGCCTGAAGCAAAGAGTTACTCACTGTGAACAAGGAAGCAAAAATCTTTCCACATCAGCAACAGAGTAAGCTTTGTGAAGCCTTCTGCATCATATTCCACCACACCACTATCAACAAAAAATAATTAAAAAAAGAATACAATTACTACCTACCATTCATTCTAATACTGAGCGATATATATGTAAATTCTGTATGACAGGGACTGGGTTTTTGTTTGTTAAAAAAACTTCCAGTATTTGCATTATTTATGAACAGTTACAATTTTATAGCTAAATAAAAATTAGATTAAACTTTTAATCTTAATAATCACTTTATTTATGCTGTGGCACTCGAGTCTCTTACTCAAAGAGAGGCCATACTCAGTTTATATCAATACACTTTATAATGAAAGGAGACCTGCTAATGCATCTGCAGCTCTGAATTGATAAAAACTGTACACACACAAACTCCCTGTGTGTTACTCAGCTTAAGATAGTTTATTAACTCTGAAGTAAGCGACAGGGTAAAATTGAAAATGTGCAGACTGAAAGAGTTTAAATTTGAAAATTTGAAAGAGTATAAATAAAAAAGTGCAAAGCATGACAGCATTTCAAAAAATTAAATATAGAAGACTCATTCAGTAGGCAGGTAAGTTTCACCCATCAGAAGACAGTGTTCTTTAAAAGTCTCAAGCAGTATCAGGACTCCTGAGCCACTTCACAAGTGAAATAAAATCATAGGCACACCTGGGCCATTCCTATATTGTAGTTTTCTCAGAAGAAAAAGTATTTTGTTTTTATAAGGATTGAGTTTGCATCAACTCTATCCACTTCTACATCCAATGCAAGTCACTGTTATCTATCTAGACTTGTATAAAAATTGGGTGCACACTAGAAGCCAATCCTTCCTACCCTCAACTTGGGAGACCTAAGACTTGAAGGGCTCTGGAAAATCCATGCCATTTGGCATCATCACTCAGAAGCAGAAATCCCCTCCTCACAATGAGGTAAAGCACTGCTGGCCAGGCAGTCACGATCACATCGGCTCCTGAACTTTTGCTCAAGTCAGGATTTAGGTAGGGATCCGAAGTGCCCACCCTTCACAGTGCCAGGGTATCCCTGATTAGCTGATTTGTGAAGCTAACGTGTCACCAACACGGACCTTTGAACTGCAGAAATTCAACACAACCTGACAGTCCTTTCTCGAGACAAGATACTGCTCGGTGGTGGGAGCAGCTGGTCTCCCAGTCCTGCCTTCATGCCAAGAAGTGGTTTCTGGCTCCTGCAAGGCTTGGAACCGTACTCACTTCCCCATCCTTCCACCTCAGTCACTGACTATTTCTGTAAGACCCTTCTAGTCATTTATTCAGAAATGAGCACATTTCTCTTGCACAGAGAACATCCATACTGTCCTTTTCCCATCATCAGCTACATTCTAAGTAAAATCAGATTGGCAACTGGCACAGAAGTAAAGTAACACTGAACTTTATTCTCGTACTGCTACAGAGAGACAATCTATACACATCGTTCTGTGAAGAACAACCACATTTCATCTTATCCAGTGGATAGTAGTCACATAGCCAAAGACCATGTGCAGAAAATACCACTTTCCCCCCTGCTAGAGAAAATAATGCATCAAAAGAAAACTTACGTTCCAAAGTGACTCAGGAAAGCTGCAATGTACTCTCTTCTCTTATGGTATCCCTGAATAACATATTGTACCTTAAAAAAGAAAGAAAGAAAGAAATCCAGAGCTATAAAAAGAGAAAAAAAAAGGCAATGCTCCCAACTTGTCATATACTCCTTGTTAAAGAAGATTTATGTTTGACACAGTAGCAGTTCTGAATCCTACATTTAGCTCGCATGATTTCCTAAATAATCCTGAACTGCCTTTAAAACAGAGGATCTTGCACACAGAAAATCTTGCAAAGAAATCCCTTCACTCACTCCTGAGTGAAACTTAGTCTTTAGTCTTTCACAATATATTGAAGCAGTGCTTAACTGCAGACGATAAAGAGTGAAAAAAAGAAACGCGCGACTTGCGTCGCTGAAGTTTGAGCAGAAAGCTGCGAGGAGCAAATCATAATTACCTGAACTTACAGTTGGTTAAGTGTCAAAATAACATTCTGGTTACAAAAGAAAAGAAAAGAAAAGAAAAGAAAAAATATCTTTCACAACTGATCTTGGGTGTTTTCTGAAGACTGCACCTCCAACAAAATCGTCTTAACGCTAAGCTCTCTCGATGGTTTCGTGCTGACTCAGGGAGCCACCTACTCAACTGTGAGCATCAATTTCTGAGGCATTCTGGGTTTTGAAAGACTTCCATCCTGGCACAGACAAAATCCAACAATGCTCAAGTTGGAAGACTTACGGCAAAATTCTTTTCACACCATGTATGTTTTCGTATTGATTTGAATGGGATTACTTAGCAGAACAGTGTGAACATGGTTTGACCCATGACAGAAACAATGCACGTGTTGTCAGGCTGGAAGAACATCTGGTTTACAACTGGTTCCTTCAAGTTCTTACAGCATGGTTCCATATATGATTGCCTGTGTAAATCCCCTTGCCTTCCAGAATGAAAACTAACATTTTAAAAACCTTTTTCCCCCTCGAACATGAAAAGAGCAGGAAGAATATTTTCCTTGGCTACAGTAATACTGGAGTTCCTTGGCTGCAAACACTTTCTTAATTTTTTTTTAAAAATCCTTGATACAATCGCTGCTGAGAACTATCTAGTACCTCTTAAATTCTATTTATAAATTGGGACTTATTTTGTCTCATAAAAAACTATGATTATTTTGAAGGCTTTGTGTGGGATCTGAAATGTTATTTTGGGAAAAGGAAAACACATGATAAGTTCGCTTAAGGGACTTTGTTCAAGAAAGGATAAAAACAGTCCTGTATAGTTGCAGATTTTAAAAACAGAAAGTAATTTGAACAGAAAACCACAACAAAAACAACGCTAAAGATAGATTCCAATATAATTATGGAAACATTTTGAAAAACTTTTTCTAAAAGATTAAATTATTTTCCCTGTTAGGACATATGAAGGTAAAAATAATATACAAATACAAATAGGACGTCTGTAACAGGCAGATTCCTAGATGTTGCCATGTAAGCTGTCTTTTGAAAAGTGCACTTAAATAAAGGAGAAGCTTTCAAAAAACCATACTCACTCAGTAAGCTAACTGGAACACAACCTTAAGTAGCTATTACTGTACAAACACCCAAATAGACTGCTGATTCAGTTCATTTGGATGAAACATCTGAGAAGAAAATCACTTAAAGTGCTCAAAATCTACAGTGGTTACTATGGTATGAGAACTTTGATATCTTCCAACTGGAAAAGTAATATGTAAACTACCCATTTGTATTTACTTGCAAAACAGTAAGCTACAAAGCAGTGTTGTACCATACAATAAGGTTTTATACCAAATCTTAACATCTCACAGGCAGAAAAATCCACACCAAGATCTGATCCCCAAAACGCTTCTTTATCTAAAAGAGTCATTACATTCAATGCTGAACTCTTATCGAGAAGTTATTCCTTATGTAGTTCACCACAAGTACACCCTCTTTGGACTACTTGGCAGAAGAAAAACTGTGTCTATGGAAATGCTATAGGGTGTTACTGCAGTACAGTGAAGCACACAAGGGAATGGAAAATTGAGTTCCCTTTACTAACTTACCTTGTTCGTTAGCAGCTGGCATACTTGGGGTACATAGTCGATAAGACAACCTCCACCAGGAAAGGCTGGGATATGAAGGGCAGACGAACCTCCAAGCGCACTAGAAATAGAAGTTAATTTAACAGCACGTTACACGTACAGTCCCTGGGATTTGAAAGTGATTTCTACAGTGTCCTCTTTCCTTATGATTTTCCAGAGGGCCAAGATTAAGAAATTGTATTTTATGCTGTGGCAATAAAAAAAGTATCGAGTGATATCATCTATAAAACCAGGTTATAACATGACCCACTGCAATCCTACCACTTTAATCAAGGATAACACTAATGCAAAGCATTCTCTCAGCAAATAGCTTTTTCACCATAAACACTTCTATTTCTTAGCCCTCATCAATAAGATGCAGAGCACTGTAGTTAAGGTATCTTGTAATAGTTAGAAGAGAAGACTTTGTCTTAAATTATTCAAATTGCCACGTTCAGTTAAACCAGCTAAGAATACTCAAAATTATTTGGACTGAGGAGTAGTAGACGTCCAGATGCAAGTCAGCCATGCTATTTACTCCAGTTTTGGGCCCGCCAAAACAAGATAGATTTTAACCTACTAGATCAAGGGGGCAGTGGGTCAGAAAGATTCAGATACATGATGTAACTGAGGACATGAAAAGACATGGGTTTGTTCTGTTTTAAGAGAAGCTGGAGAGGGAAGAACACTGAAGAGTGGAGTTAAAGGCATACTGTTACTGAAGACACACTGATGCCTTCAATTAGCTAATGGAAAACTATAGAGAAGATTGAGCCAGAGTCTTCTCAGAAGTGCACAGTGACTTCTGAAGGCAATGCAGACGTGGCACAACAAAGGAAATTCTGGTTAGCTATTAGGAAAAATGTTTTCACAATGGGAGTAATCAAATACTGGAAGACAGGCCCAGAGGGGCTGGGGAATCTCTGTTCCTCAAAGGTGCTTAAAGCTCAGCTGAACAACTGCCATGAGCGACTTGATCTAAGCTGGCCCTGCTCTGAGGAGGGGCTTGGCCAGGTAACCTCCAGAGGTGCCCTGTAGTCTCCACTCTTTTATTATTATATTCCCTGATTCTATGATTTTCTTCATCCCCAGAAGGAAATAATACAAAAATATTAACACTGTTCATGCGCAGACTGGAAATCTGAATGGTAGGAATGCACAGGAATAAGGTAACTTCAGAAATATATTTCATCATAGAATCATAGAATACCAGGTTGGAAGGACGTCAAGGATCACTTGTTCCAATCTTTCCTGGAAAAAGCGCAGTCTAGACAACAGGGCCCAGCTCTGTATAACAGTATTTAGGCACCTTAATCAATTGGCTTTATCACAGGAAGGAAGACTGCAGCACGACTGCTATTACCGAGGGTAAGAGCTTCTTTGGTGTGGAAGTATCTAGCATTTTTATTTAAATCAGGTTGTATAAGGCTACAGCCAACTAAAGTCCATGCTATTTTCTTTTAGCAGTACTGACCTACATCTTTCTCATAGTCTTTTACCAATGAAAAGGGATGTAAATTTGCATTGCACACTGTGGCTTACATCATTCACTAAACATCTAGAACCTTGTTGGGTACAATTAAAAAGCTTCAAAAGCTAAATTACTTTGTGGCCTCCTGTTTACCTGCTGTTTTCATGAAAGATTAAACTGGCTGGAAAGAAGTTTCTTCTCTGCAAAATAAGGCTCTTATTCTTCAGTAGGACCTGCCCTTCTATTTTCCTCCATACCTGATAAGCTATCACTTTGGTAGGTACAAAGGTCTACAATTGCACATCCCTTTGAAGGAAGAGAGCCTACATAAATCAAAAAAACCCAAATTCATAATGAAGTATATGGAAATCTGCTACTCAGGCAAAACAGTCTGGGTTCAGCAGACTGTTCACCACATGGAACAGTTCTGCAGGTCTGGATTTTGCATATGCAATGATGAAAGAAAAAAGCCTTGAGTACACCACAGCTACATAAGGAAAAAAAAAACAAACAAACTTTTCCAGCAGAATTAAGACTTGAACAGGATACCTTTTTTTTTAACCAGAATTCATATTCCTTGCTGCTACCCTCTTACTAAAATTACTCACAAGGCAATACAATCTTGCTACTTGTGGATGTTAAAAACAGTGAAGCATTACTAAATTATTACTAAATCGTAAGATTTCTGAAACAGTAGTTTTCTCTCAGGAAACTGGAAGTAAACTGGATCTGTCAGTCTAATATTGGAGAGTGAGAGACTTGTCCCTCCTTATTTTAATCCCTGACTTTCAGTTTATTAAGCTCCTCAAATACTTATATATATAGCCACAAAAGCCCCCAATCTCATACACAAAGCAAATGGTGCTGTCTGTTTTGCATGCTGCCTTGCCTCCTTTGCAACCAAGTCCAAGTTCCCCCTTAGCATGGAGGTACCACTAGAGACACTCAGATGACTACAGCAGGGATTACAGGCTCCTCTCTCGGTTACAGTAACAGGCATGAAATTAGGAGTAATCTCTAACAGATTTCACGTGCAAAAAAGCTCCCATGCCTATACCATCGGCTTCCAATACATCTTTCAGACTGAATTATTATGATTTGTGAGTAAGGTCTTCCCATTTTACCTGTATCCATCTTTTGAAAGTAGTCAGTCTATAAAACCTTATTGACATAAATGGGAATTCAACCCTTCCCAAATGAAAAACAGACTACTGCAAGGTGTGGTTTCTGAGAAATAGGTCCCTCCATAGAAAGAGGGCTGGAATTTCTAGTATAATTATCCTCTGTAAACAGAATAAAGCTATACAATATGTAATTTATGTTCTGTAGAAATAATTACAGGTAGGGAAAATTAAGAGTGGACAGGCATCTTTGTTCCCTCTATTGGGTCAGAGAATCTGCTTATTAAATATTTTAATACAATACTGCATTTGCACAGGTCCTTGCCTCTGACCATCGCAAAACCTTCTGTAAGCATTCAGCAATTAAGGTTCACCTTCCTTCTGAAACCGATATTTATCTTTTATTTTTATACATGTGAGGAAGCTATGTACTATGTCTCTGTTGTGCCAAAGGAACATACTTTGTTCCCTCACAATCATGAGACAGGGCAAGAGGCTATAATAATTCCTTTGACCATATAATAATAATAAGCCTGCAGTTGAGAAAAGAAATGACTGACTCAACGTCAGGAAAGAAGAACCTGTAAAAGGTGTAGGGAATTATGTGTAAAATTGAGAAAATTAGGCAGGGGAATTTCAGCATGCAGCTCAGTATTTAATGATACTTTTTGAGGTCCCTCAAAGCCCAGTCAAAAGAAAAGGTGTAGAAAAAGAAAAGTGCCATAATAAGCCTTTCATAGTCAAGGAAATTCTATTTGCCAAGAGATTCCACTAGTGCAAGCTCAAGACTCCTGCACGTCAGACCTGCTTTCCAGATTCGCTGGGCCTCTCGGAGGATCTATCTTACATACTTCTGTTTGTGATTAAGCTTTCCCTTCACTGTTATACACTCCTCATAAATGAAACACATTTTAATACCCAGGCATAAACCCAAATCTAACATCGTACTATCAAGTTTGGTGATATTCATTGTATCAAGATGACAATAAAAAAAAATCAAAAAAAATCAAGACATACGATGAAAAAGTTATTTTTTTTCCTAAACAGACAAATTAATTACTATTGGCACCCAGAGCCACCAGAGTACATCTAGCTTCAGCACAGCCAACTCAATTGTGTTCAATTTTTATGTAATTTTTTCCAGTAACCTGCTACTCTTTAAAGGCTATAATTCTAACAGATTCTGATAGCAACTTTCTATAATTTATCATAATTCACAAAGCAACAGTCTTAGTGGATGCTATTTCATTAGGACTGATACCGGATGAAGATAAATAGATGGTAGATCTACCTATCTGTGAGATAAGTTTGCACGAACACATTGGAACACAGAGACTAAGATCTGTTGGGCTCAGCATTTTTTTCACTTGCTATTACTCTAAACCTATTCAGCTTTGCAAACCAACGTCTTACACCTCATTTTAAGACAGACCAGAGACTCCTTTGCAGCACATTCATGCCTTCCTAGGTTTCCAGAGTGTCAGAAACAATGTGATTGTGATCCACGGCCTGTGAATTAAATGGGATTTCATGAGGAACTCACTAGTGAATTCAACATGAGCGGAAGTCAGCATCCATTAATAG
>VZTM01041056.1:0-10269 GCA_013400555.1 Jacana jacana | reverse complement strand
TATTTAAGCCTTAAATCAATAAAAACCATAAAAGCTGTGTAGTTAGAGATTGGAGGAGCAGTCCAATTTTACTAGCCCCTTTGATGATATGATCTAAAACATAAGCTATTATCATCATTATAGTTGTAAGAAAAATTTATATTTTTTTTTATGATATGTTTCCTTATTTGCGGAATGACTACTAAAAAATTCAATATGGTAATGTGGATTGACAAGCTTCATTTTTTAGTATTAAATTTAATTATATAAAAACTAATTTGTCCCATTAGAACTCTAGGGATAACATAAAGTACTTTTAACTTTGATGTCTGCAGTAACTCTTGATGAAACATAAAAGTTAACAGTTTAAGTAGGCCTTTTATTTCTTTAAAGAAATACTACAGCTCAGAAGAAATTTGTGAGTTATTTGTGTAAGCAGGAACAATTCTTAGAATTGCAGAAAAGAAGCTGATTCTGGGTAAGAAAAAAGTCAGCAAGATGTATGCTTTAACAAATGCAATAAGCAGTTCTCTTTTTTGGTTAAAAGTCAATTAACAGCTATTGCAAAAATATAAAAAAGAAAGATTGTTCAGCAGTTTATCCAACAAAACTGAGAACACTTGACCCTCTTTCCTTGTTTTGCTGTATACTGTATAATGTTGAAGTATACTTGAACATTAGGAAATATTAATGAGAAGTTCCTCCAGTTAGGAAACAGGATCAGACATTTTGGGAAATCATGCACAGTCCCATAGCATGGGAATGAGCCCCTTGCAATACCCATTGCTTTTGGTGAAATTTACAGACAATTCATTAGTCAAAACAAGGAGCTTTCTATGGAGGAATGGGAAAGTAACACGCGGTTTGGTGTCTCTAGATGCATTGTAGGTTTGTCTTACCTACTTGTCTTACCTAATTGTCTCATGGAGACTACCACAAGAGTGTATCCTATAGTAGTGCACTACTGTCTCTGAGTATTTCTACTGATAAAAATGCTCATGGTGTTTACTATTTTGAGAGCGGTTTAACAAAATCACAAATATTTATTATGTCTGGCATACCTCTGGGTGATCTTTGGCACCTTCTGTCTAAATCATTAGAGACTGTAAGACATCCACAAGAAAGTTCCCCATGATAAGCAACTATGCTACTCCAAGCTTTGCTTGGATTACCAATTCTTTTTTATTTTACTTTCAAGGAGCAGAATATTTGTTTTTTCCTAGATGCTTTAAGTACCTTTGTGCTAAATGTTTACCTACAAGAAATTCAGCTTATGTTTAATCCTTTGTAGAGAATAATTTACTTACCATGTCTAGCTACATTCCTTACACAGTGCAGGATAAAATATTACTTTAAAAATTTTCTTGAAAAAAGAAAAAAATTAGATTTTGGAGGAGGCAAATCTTTTCTAACCAGGTCTAACCAGATCTGAATCATTCCTTCTAATTACTTAGTGATGTGTAGAGAGAGGATAAAATCTACTTGGTCTGTCTTGTGAAAAATGCATGTGTGGCCAATAAGGTAAACAGAATTCACCTTGTGGATCTGTGACCAGTCTCCTTTTGCCCTCTTCCCAACCTAAGTGATCTCACTTACTTGCACTCCCATGTGACCTCTGCTGTTTAGTTTTTTTTTGGAATACCATGATGCTGATGGCATCTTCATCTGCATTTGATCACAGAATTTAGGCTTTCATGTGAGCAGTGCCTGCTTAGATAAAGTGGCTGCTCTTCAGCTCCACATCTTCATAAATGGTTCATACATTCCTATATATTCCCAGCTGAGAATATTAGCACAGTGGTATTGAGAGTGTTAGCACACCAGCATTTTGACATTCCAAAGGTCAGCAAGAGTTGCTTGAGTGGCTTTTTCCTCTTTTTTTTGGTCATAGGAATCCAGCCTTGAGCAAGGCAGCCCAGTAGGAAAGATTTCTTGAAAGGGTCTCAGACACTCTTTTGGATGATCTATGTGTGCCCAAGTTCTGGGTTTATTAACGTCTGTTACTCTGTCTGGTTTTGTTTTGTTTTTAATTAAGAAAATGTTATTCAGGCATCAACAGTGTTACAGAGATAGTCTAGATGGTTGAATATAAGTACCTGAGGTTTATATTGTTGGCAGTTATGATTCTCTGTGTTATCCTTTCATAGATGANNCTGTGTTATCCTTACATAGATGATCCTACTCTCCAATCACAAAATATGCCAACAGTGTGATATACAGGAATCCTCAGCATTGAGTCTTACTACAATGTCAGATTTAATCACCTTTATTTGGCACATGAGAAATAAATATTTTTGTAGTAAAATGCTGATCCCAGCTAATGGTGAAAATAATCTCCATAATAGTGATACTAATACTTCCAGGGAGTGAAAGGAAGGGGCACAGATTATTAAATGAATTTTTATGGCTTAATTCTTTTTGAACAGATTTGATTCTTAATAATAAAATGAGGTAATGACTGCTGATTACTATGTTAACTCTTTTTTTGATAAGGTAAGATTAAATGAAGATATATTTGCTTACTCCTAAAACAAATATTTGAAGTTGTCCTGGATTAATAAAAGGAATAGATAGCTCTTTCTATTTAACTATCCATATAAAATATAACACTATAACAAAATAGTTCTGCACTAGGGTTGAGGCCTTTTAGAACTGGACAGTAGTTCACTATAAGAAATCAAGGTTGTCTTGAGACCCTGAAGGTGAATCCCTCACATCATATGCATTGAGATCTGATTTTTGTGCCATGTTTTTGCCAGCCATACAGTCTTTGAATGCCCATGGGTTTAAGTCAGTTCTCTCACAGTAAATTGCATATTTACATAGTGGATTCAAAACAATGTTTCTGAAGAAGTAAAGGTGCAGAGGAAGTCTCTTTTCCAGGAACTTCAATGAAGGTGTCCTTGATTTGTCCCCACAATTCAGCTCCTTTGTTAGTCCTCTGCCACCACCATCCCTCAGGGCTGTCACTTTGTCACACACGGTTCTGCTTTTACAGTGCTTGTCCCTCACAGGAAATGTCCTGAAGTCCTGCACCTTTACAGATATGTGGAGAGGTGACCTGCTTATTTGCTTCATATTTGCTTTGCCGTACTAAAGGAGATTTTGTAAAGGTTGCATTACAGGAACCTCTGAAAAAAAAAAAACAAACCAGAAATGGTTAATCCACTTCCTTGAGGTGGCCAGAGAGCAGCACTGCTGTGGATGAAGCTCTGAAAATGTAACCAAGCTAAGCTTAAATTCCATATGACTGACTTCTAAATTAAGCGCTATGCCTTATCTGAGGAGTGAGTTTGTGTATGCAACAAAAATGAGTTCATTCAGGCACTCGTGGTGATGGAGGAGTGACCAGCTCAGGCACCTTTTCTGATGATGGTATAGGCCAAAAAAAGCAGCATGTGGCTTTCCAGTAAAATGCTGGCTGCTGTAAGTGTGTGCAGCAGCAAAAGGGCCTGCAGCTCTGGGAAAGGTCCCGATGTCACAAGGCAGATATTGCCGCATTGCTTCATGGTTCAATAACGTGATTTCACCTGGAGTCGCACACTGATAACCTGTATCTTCCTCCTTGTGGCACTGTTTGATATCATTGTTATTCGTCTGTTTTGTTTAAAAAGAGTGAAGTCTGGAAGACTTGTGTGGAAGAAGGGATTGCTTGTTTTGGGGGGGGTAGATGGAGAGAGTATAAAAGTCTCAGCAGAGGGATGTACGGGTCAAGTGCAAGGAGGTCCCGATGGCAGGAATAGCCTGAGGACTGGGGGGATGGAGCAGAGCTTGCTACAGCTCAGAAAATGTTTGAAGTTACTAAAAGGAAGAGTGTGAGCAACGCCTTCAAGGACAGTGAAAAAGGAGCAGTGTAGCCACCTTTTATATCTATTCAGTCTTTCATAGTCACTTTGAACATTCTCTGCTTAAGAAGTTAACTATTCTAGTTTGTATTCTCATAAAACCAGGGCTTTTTTTTTAAGTTCCAAAGTCTTCTGATCTTCTTTGAAGTTTTCACTGATGTGAGCTCCTGTCATTTTGCTCTGTAATATGAACATAAGATTTCAGGTGTGGTATTTGCAGCTAAGAATATTATCATTATATATAGCTATACAGCACCAGAATTTAATTATCATAAGATGTAGCCAATCAGAGGCAGAAATCTGTTCCCTGCATTGCTAATCTTCACTGTATATTAGCAGTACACAGAAGAATGGGCCAGACTTGTAAATCTGTTTTGTAAATCTTCAGCATAGGTAGCAAATGCAAATTAATAAGAACATATGGTTAAACTGTTCATGAGATTAAAGGATTTGAAAATATTGACAAATTTTATTAATTTGCTTCTGGAATCTATATTATGAAATTACACTTCAGTGAGAAAAATTTGATTGCCAGTTGGAAAAAAAAGTCACATTGTAAACTGAAGGAGTGGCAAAGAGAATGTTCCCTACCTTACAGGATGCCTGATGGTAGGAGAGACATATCATTACTAACTGTTGGCCGGCTGAAAAAAATGAGGTTGGAGATGGAATATGAGGATCAAAACACAGTTTTCCTTATCTCACCTAGAGGAATAGCGTTCAAGTGGGAATTTGAAAGATCTGTCTCTGAAGCAGTTAACGTGTTAAAAATCTGAAAAAGTGCTTAGTAACTGTTAGTTTAGAAAACTATTACAAACCTACAGAGCTGTGTCCTGTGTTTTTCTCCCCTCTGCATTTAAATGAATATGAGAAAAGAAGAAATATTTATAAAGCTTTTACTGGAAGAGTGCATGGCAGGGATTCAGAAGTATTTTCTAATATATGACCTGCCATTTCGAGTGGTTGCTGCATATGAGTAGAAGAACTTTATAAAGGCTAAAGAAAATAAAAATTATGTCTACCTGATATGTTTGAGATATAAGAATAAAAAAAGACCAATGTGTGTACGCATAGATAAGGCCATGGGTTCTCTTCTACTGTAGTTCTTCTATGCTTTTAGGTGATCTTTGTCAGAGAATTTCCCTGAGTTATAACTCTGTGAACTGTGATTAAGGATAAAGTGCAGTAGCACATCTTTTTGAGTGTGTGAAGGAGAGGACAGTCAAATATGTATTATTCAAGTCTAGGGGAGCTTTTTTCTGAAGATTTCTTTTTGACAACTGCTAAAAGAGTACCTGCTGACAATACTGTTATAAAGAAATAAATATACCTTTTGGTGCTTACCTGAGTCTAGTCTATGAAAGTTCATAAAGGGAAGGAATTAAGGAAAAGTTTTTAGAGGTATGCAAAGTATACAGAAGCCAACAAAGCAACTTCCTTTCCTGCTCTGTTGTGGTGTCTGTCGGAGGAAAAAACCATCTCCCTGCTACAGTCTGTGAGCTGCTCACACATAAGATACCTGACATGCATATTCACGTGAGTAAGACCAGGAGAGAGACATATAAAACTGTTACTACTGCAGAGCTTTTTATGTCCTGCCCTCGGGACTACGTTCCTTCTTTAACTGTGTGACTCAAAAGCTATGTACAGGCTTCATTGGCTAAAAGGTGACCTTCACGGTAGAAAGGGATAGAAAACACAACATAGATCCCCTTCTTTGCAGGGGAACTGGGTAGAAACGTGCAAAATAAGGACAAGCAGGCTGAAACATGGGGGACCTGGAGAGAAGTGGGTTCAACGCTTTAGTGACCTAAATTATACTGGCTCAGTGGAGCAATAACTTCGTTTGGAAGATGGCCCTGAGAAGAGTCCATGATTTTCCTCTGCATTTTGACATGGAAAATGCTTGGAGCTGGGATGTCACATACGTACAAAAATCTGCTATTTATTCTTCATCACGCTGAATGTCTAGGGTTTTACTTCTTGAGCTACAGAGGCAAGGCTCTCGTACTCCTTCCTTTTGGGATTTTTAACTCACTGAGAGGAAAATGTCACCAAGATGGAAAATGAAGCAGTTAATAAAATTAACTCTCTTTTTATTTCTCTTCTGGAAAGTATTTAGCTCATTACAAATAGCTGCAGAAAGATTTTATTGTAGATACTTTGAGAAATATGGTTATTGCTTGTAATTTACTGTTTGTTAATTATTTTATCTTGAGTTCTCTAATTAAAAGCTTCTGTCCTTTTCTACCTCTAGTGACTCAGATAAAACAGATAACAATAAAATAAATTTTAATGAAAAGAATAGAATCCAATAAGTCAAGTGTACTTTACCACTAAAACAGTGTGATAAAGACTAGCTGAGATAAACATTCACTGTGTTATCATTACGGTATGCCCAGAAGGACCAAAAAGATGAAACAACACCATCTGTTTATAGTTGATTTTTCTATTATTAGAAAAAGAATTGCGGTGACCCCAAGGTCACAATAAAAAGAGGTGGCAAAAAAAGTTACTGTTTCTTCCTTCTAACACTTCAGCCTCAGCTCTTCCAGAGTCTACAAAAAAGTGTCGCTTAGTTGTATCCTCTTATGGTATAAACCTTACCCACAGGATCACAGTGATGATCTGCGATGTTGTGGAATGGAAAATCCTCATTCTGTCACTTAAAATACACCAGTCAATAAAGTACTATTGTAGGTCACTAAATCATAGTATGCTCTCCTTTCCCCCTACCCCTCCTGTTAATAAGATGTAAAGAGAAGTGAACCTGTATAGGGATTCTCTCTAAAGGATCAAGAATCAGGACTTCATGCTCAGCCTGTTATCCAGTGCTTAGTGTCTGAATTCCTCTTGCCTTGTTTTCTGTATTGATGACTAATAACAAACTCCTCAATTACAGTGGCTTAGCACATAATTCCAATAGCAGAAATGAGACTGGCAGGTACTCCTAACATACAACTGTGTGAGTGATTATAAAATCAAAATCCAAAGCCTTGTTCCACCTGTGCCCAGTTAAAGCAGGCATATGTTTTCATTCTTAATCCGGAGCATGTATTAACCGCCTTTCAAATTAAGGTCCAGCTAAGTTATAGTGGTAAATTCTGGGGAAATAGAAAAAATAAGTGTGTCATTTGGGCCTGTCTGAAAGCATCTGCTGCCACCTGAGAAAACAACTGGAGACTTGCTTTTTTTGTCTTTTTCAGTTATGTAGGTGTTTCAAAACTAGTGTTGTTAAGTTCCATGTTGAAAATAATTTTTGTTTTGTCCAATTCAAACATTTCTTTGAGACCTGGGTACATTCTGTGGTTCAGCTTCCCTATGACTCTGTTTTAAGCATCAATTTACCTTTATATTTTTCTGAATGGGACCTATCATGTAAACCACCCTAATAGAAACGTGTAGTGCTATTTTTTTATTTGTAATGAAACAGTATGAAAGCTCAATCAGCAATCCGAAGTAAGTAATTGCACTGGGTCTGGCTGGAATGGAATGTGTTTTGGATTTGTGACTAAGTGTTGATAATACAACAATGTTTTAAGTGTTGCTGACCAGAACATGCACAGAATTTTCTCTTTTCCCACTCGTTTCCCCCTATGATTAAGCTGAGGATGGCCAAGAGGTAGGGAGGGGACATAGCCAGGACAGGTGATCTGAACTGGCCAGAGAGACATTCCATATCGTATGACATCATGCTCAGTTATAAAAGTTCAGGAAGAGGAAGCATTTGTGATTATGGCATTTATCTTCCCAAGTAACAGTTACACATGATGAAGCCCTGCTTCCTTGGAAGTGGCTGAGCAGATGTTTATTCCCTACTGCCAATGGGAAGTAGTGAATAAATATCTTATTTTGCTTTGCTTTGCTCGTGCGCAGCTTTTGCTTTACCTCTTGAGCTACCTTTTCCTCACATTTACCGTTCCGATTCTGTCTCCCAGCCCGCTGTGGGGGAATGAGCGAGTGTCTGGTTGGATGCCTAGTTACTGGCCAAGCTCAACCCACCACAGTAACACAGATAGCATAGGCAACAATCATTGATGGAACACTGAAATATTTCTGATAAAACCAGTTAAAAGAAAAATTTGCAAAACTTCCTTTCTCAAAATATCTTAAAATACTGAACTGAAAGAACAAAACCAATAAAGGATTTTGATGATAAAGAACTATTTAGTCAGACTTGGTAAGACTAGATACAAAATTACACTCGGGCATCTATCTTGCTGCCCTTGCAGACATTTCTGTGATGTTTTCAAAATTGCCTAGATGCCTAGGGTGGAAGCTGCTCTTATGCTGAGGAGCAGAGTTCAATCTATTACCTAGATCAGGACTCAGAAGTTAAGTGTTCCTGCAGAGCTCTAGCAAAAAAACCCAAGCCAGTTATAGAATCAGTCCTTTTCAGACTAGATTCTTCTTTGAAAAGCAACAAATGAGTGCAAAGCAAATGAAGTGGTGGTATTTAGTATGTGTGTTCATGTGACTCAGAATGAGAATCATCCTAGAGCAGTTGTGCAAGAATCTAGGTACCTGGATTCAAATGCCACTTTGGTCTGAAGGAAGTTAAACCTATGTTTCTCACATTCCTAGAGACTGCTAGCTGAGCTGTAGTTTTGTCCAGATTGAGATAAGAGGTTATGAGGTGGAAACCATTACTTTTCTCAATGTTCAGCTAGTAATTTGCCTTTACGTTTTTTTGTCTCCTGCTGGTATTGCAACTACTTAACAGATCTCCTATTTATCTTCAGTCATGCTTGGTGTATAGTTATTTCAATTTTTGGATATTCTTGAGAGAATTTCCTTTTTCCAGTGCATGGATATTAAAGAATCTGTTCCTTTTAGATATAATGCGTTCCTTAGACTTATCTCACTGGAATAGTTTGAGTGTGCTTGGAAGACACAATGAAGACTTCAGTTCTGGTGTTTGACCCATATCGGAGACTGTTTGATGTGAGAACCTCTCTTTCATAGTTTGTTTTGATATTCTTTCTAGTCTTTACCTTGAAAACTAGCATATGAATGATTTGCCTGATAGATTCACGCTTTATTTTTTGGGGGGTTCAATACTCAGCTGCTTTATTTTGATATTGGAGAGCTGTTCTTTATTGTGTTCCCTTTCTCATGGCACACATCTACACTGATGTGCTGCATATCCTTTGAAGTAATGACAGTGACTTTTAAAACTCCACTAGTGGTTTATGATTCATAGTTTAGGTCCTTGAGAGTCCTAGTCAAACTTTTGGCAGATTACCCCTTCCTATGAGCAAGGTTCCAGGCTCTTTCTCTCTCATTAGAAGGTATGCTTGCATCATTATTCATGCCAAACGTTTTTAGGATTAGATAGAAAGCTCTCAAGCTCTTGATGCCTACACAGGGTGGGTAAGTCATGCCCATACTATGTAGATGAGGTTCAGCGGTCGTGGAGAGTATTAAGATATATCTCAGGCATTTGGTTTAAATTATGCAAATAATCTGAAGACCTTTACTAGTCTATGAACTAACTGAAGTAAGGTCACCTGCTATACTGGTTTTACTGGGTTTAGATTTTAGTCAAGGTATTTTTGAAAATTAGGAAATATGCCTTAGTTGGTAAAGGCAGCTAGTCATAATTTCAGGGAGCTTTTAGTTTTTATGCAATTTTAGATTCATTTTGCAATTTCATTTTTAATGGTGTGTTTTGATCATGACAATGATAAAGAAAATTCCCACGACAGGGAGAAAATGTCATCATAGCTCATAATCGCCTATAAAGCTCAGATATGTAGAGAAACAGAGAGTTTACTGTTGCTTTGCTATTTGCAGAACTGCTTGTTTCACCTAAGCCAGTCAGGTTATGTTCTTTGACTGTTTGTGTGTAATGTTTGCTTTAAGTCTCCAAGAGTTAAATTCATTAAATTGCATATACATGGTGAATTAGGTTCATTAACGTTTAGAAAAGTTGTGTGTGCTACTTGAATTTTCTGTGTGTGTATTATGCTTGGTTTTTAAAAATGAATTTATTTTGTCCTAGGATTTTGTGGGGTTGTTTGTTTGTTTGTTTGTTTGTTTGTTTGTTTGTTTATTCTGTGGTTATAAAGAGGCTTTAATTGAATCTGGTGTTACTATTTTCTCCTCTAGCACTGAAGATTTCAGATATTCCACTTATAATATATTCCCATTTTGATCTTGTCAGTGTCCAGCCCTAGCTACAGACTTTACCATGTCCATTTGCCAAGTGAATGGATTTTGGTTTGTCATTATAATTGTCATTCCTCCCTTCTACCTGTTTTTCACTCCTTATTTTTATTTTTCAGTATCAAATGTTTTCAGGAGCTTGAATCCTACTGACTAATCAAAGTTTAAAAAAAATGGAATGTTCAAGCTTGATTTCTCTTTCTGCCAATGTAAACAAACCCTAAAAGAAAATTGCAATATATCACTATTCTGTAAACATTTTATTAGGAATCTAAAT
>VZTM01041045.1:19601-33466 GCA_013400555.1 Jacana jacana | reverse complement strand
TAAGACAAGTAAAGAACTGCTCACATGAAGGCCCACATTAATGACAATCTGTTCCCTTGGAGATTGGTGGTAAAGAATCTGTCGCTTGCCAAAGGAATTTTGCCATGTCCAATAGTTTTCACTCATGAGTAAAGCTATCCATCCAGGCACAGCTGTGTGCAATACATCCAACACTGTAAGGATTTTCCTGGACTGCTTCCACAAAGACATCAAGCAACTTTTCTCATAAGATTTTGGAAGGATTTGTAATCATCTGGGATAAAAGAGTATGATTAAAGGATGGCTGGCTCAGCTGGTGCTGACAAATATACTGGCATCTGCTATTCCTCCTCCTGAAAATTCTTTTCCAAGGGAACCAGATCAGTAACAGACTGAGAAATGGAAGGAATAAATATATCTTTCATGGTTTTTGTGGTGAAACTTTATGGAGTCTTGAGATACCCCATGGTGACCAAAGAGAGGTAACATTTGAAGTGCTGAGGCCCAGACAGAAGGATCCCTGTAAGCAGGAAATTAAGAATGCCTGGTGCAGGCAACTACAGAGAGACAGAATCTACGTGGTTTTGAGTGGAAAGTCTCTCTTTTGCCTTGCAAATGTGACAAAGATCTGGAGATTAATATTTCTTTTAAGCATGCTACTACTGCAACAAAACCTAGATCATTTGGAGGGTACCAAGGTGGACACCAAGAAAATACCTAAGGGAGTTCAATAAAACAGTGTGTAGCAATTCTCTACTGTTACCGAGTGTTAAAACACTGGATAAGTTGAATTGGAATAATGCATTGATAACCATGTATGTTCTTTTAATTCATAAATTGTGATTTTAATTACTAAAATCTGATAAAAGAGTCACATAATTGATATGACAGAAGATTTCATAAAGTACTAAGAACAATCAATGCACCTTAATCCACAGCTGATCATTACTGTTTGCAGCTGTTCAAATCTACCCTCTGTCTGATTTATGGAATGGGTCTCTGATACCTTATGGAAGTGTCCTAATTGTTATGCCATATGACAATCACAAAGTAGATCTTTAGACACTCCTTTGCAGAGTACTGAAATAGTCACGTATGAAAACACTTATTAACTGAGTAATTGAAACATTAGCATGGGAGCCATAAACTGGAATTGGTTTGTATCCTAGTGGAGACTTAATTTAAGTGGTAAAATATAAAAAGAAGACATATGGGGCCACGCTTCTGATCCACGGATTAGGTACTTCTATATTGGGTCAGATAATTTAAACTAAGTCATACTTGCTTCATTTTGTCTGAGTGAATGTCACAAAACTAACTTTTTTGTTGAGCTCTTAAATAGATAAAGGTACATAAAACACATGTAGTCTTGCATAGGTATTATGAGGAATAATCAGCCAAACATGTATTATCTGGATATTATATCCAAAATGAGTAAATTACAGTTTGGGACATATAACAAAGGAATCTTAACTAGATGTAGAAGTGATATACCTCTCATTTTGGCACTGGTGAGATCAGCATTGGAACACTGCAGTTCAACCAGGTGTTCATAATTCAAGGAAGATTCTGAAAACTGGCTATAAAACTGGAGAGAAAACCCATAAGGGAATGAATGCCTTACAGTAAGACTTCTGGAGTTCAACCTATATAGAAATAGAGCCAGCTTAAAAAGTTCATAGTACACAGTCTACAATGGCTAAGTAAGGGACAAAACCTTAAAAATAAGTTTAAATTAAAGAAAATAACACTAGAGTTGTCTTAACAACAAAACTAATTAAGCTTTAAAATAACTTACAAAAAGTATGTTAACATTTTTATCACTGATCATTTAACCATTTTTTTTCCTAAAAGATATGATTTATCTAGTAAATGTTACTGTATTTGAAGCAGAGATTTGTTCTGAGCAACTATATATACTCTATTAGCATGAAGTCAGCACAGGTGGATAATATAATCCCTTCTTGTTTGTAAAGCCTATTAATTAATAAATTAAAACAAACTGGTATTTATTTAGAAATAATTTTAAAAATATACATATGATCATTAAACCATTCCTAATTGTCATTTGCCTGCTTTGTTCAGTTGCAGATTTTTATATAAAAGGGGATGTGAAATAATTGATTCTTTTTCATGAAGCAGTGAACTACCTCTAAAGCCATTTTCCAGGTTTAAAATTTTCTGTATACTTTGCAAATGTATTAATCAGTTTCATTCTGCAATACATCATCTGATATTGTAAATCTGCACCATGTAAATTATAAGGATAAACTTAACAACAATGCACAGTGTATTTCTCAATTGGTCTTCACACTGAGCAGCATCAGTCTTGAGAGACATGTAGCATCTTTCTCAACAGTTGGACTAAAGCTTCTGTAAAGTTACATGATAGCTTTAAAATTATAAAATTAGCATTAAATAAATATTATCTTGAGAAGTGAATCAATAACAGGGTTTTTTACGCAAACTTTGAATACATTCCCATTAAGAGACAAATATGCAGTTATGTTCATGTTGCTTTACATTCTGAATTCTTACAAATAAGATCCTTTTTATGTAAATGTAATTTGAACATCACTCCAGGTACTGCAAAAGTTGTAATGTCTTACTTTTAATTAGTAGAAGAATTGAATTAAAAATAACTGCGTTAAATCCAAATCAGTATTGGATATATTGTTTACCTTCTACAGACTGATACTCTGAAACTGTCAAGTACCTTGTTTTCTTATGTGTAATTTCATTGATTTTGTTATAATGACTATCAATGAGCACAATTATTTGCAGGATCACATCTTTACTTAGTAAAGAAATACCAACAAAAGATAATCAGGAAAAAGTATGGATATAATGAAATCAATCCCTTTTAACAAACCAGGTTGCAAGTTTATATATATGCATGCTTGGCAATCTCAGGAGAGTGCTTTACATGGAAGTTCAAACATCTGTGCTGCAGCCCAAAAAATACCACATTAATGGATCTATTCAGGATCCATACAACATCTTGGGACGGTGATGATAGCAATCCAGCTCGTCCAGTCACTGTTTATTCTGTGAATTCTCACTATACAAAATATGGAGAGTTTATTGCATGAAAAAAAAAACCTAAACAACCCACCTCTTATTTTAAATTAACACTTGCAGAACAGATGTGCTTTTAATCATGAAGAATTTGTAACATATGTAATCCATGCTGCTTGTTTACTATTTTGAATATAATTTTATTTCATAAGAGGACACTTATAACAATAAAGTGGACACATCTCTAGAGCGACCATGGTTAATTCATTTTGCATTCATCTCTGAATTTGTTCACATTTTTGTTTACCAACACAAGAGATATAAATTTGCATTTGGTGTGTTGGCCCATGCTAAGCTAAGTTGGAGTCACACTTCACGTTCAAATGAGAGGTGGCAACTCATGGCTCCATTGCTCTTGTGAGCAGTTCTTTCAGTGCCAAACAGATTAATTTCAGTCTCCTTTGGCAATTATTTAAATTGATTTCTTTGACTGCTGTAGAACAAAGGAGAAGATGGCGCTACTGGGAGTGAATTCCTAACTGCTAAAACAAAGTAATGACCATGTAGTCTTACCAGTCTTTTGACTAGAACCCTGGTTCTCCTTTTTTGTTTATACTCAGTCCTGCAGCCATGATCTAGTTGTTAGCCATGATCCACCTGTTAGGGAAGCTTTAACACATACTAGTTTGTTACACGTGGCATAAGGTATGGCAAGGCATTACTACGGTTGCGATTTCATACTAACCTGGTTGTACAGAAGTACTCTAATAAAGCTGGGAGACAAGATGAATTTGCCTACTAAATTCACCTATTGATAATAGTCACAAAGGTAGGTATTTCCATCACTATTTCAGATGGTACAGAGGAGAATAATCAAAGATTATCCACCCTGGTCCTAATATCAACACTGTATTCCAGTCAAAGAAAGATGTGCAGAATCACCGTGCAGTCTGCAAGATGTAATACAAATCATAGAATGGGTTGGGTTGGAAGGGACTTTAAAGACCATCTAGTTCCAACCTCTCTGCAATGGGCAGGAACACCTTCTACTATTCCATATAGCTCAAAGCTCCATCCAACCTGGCCTTGAGCACCTCCAGGGATGGGGCACCCACAACATCTCAGGGCAACCTGTTCCAGTGTCATACCACCCTCAGAGTAAAGAATTTCTTCCTAATATCTAACCTTTACTCTCTGTCAGTTTGAAGCCATTACTCCTTGTCCTATCACTCTATAGCTCAGGAGAGCAACAGGAGGGCATAGTTTGAGTGTGAAACTTCCTGGAACTAAGGACTTAATCAACAAGATGAACACAGGCACATGCAGGACTGAGGGAATTAGCTAACTAGTGAAGGCTGCAGTTACACCAGCAGCTGCGTAACACCAATCACTGCCTACTCACATCCTAGACAGCGTTCTACCTTCAGTGTGCATCCTCTGTCCACCAAGATACCCGATCTCCTATTAAGAGAGCTGATTCCTGCTGGTGAGAGATTTCACACCCCACTTCTGCTAGAAGGAGTCAGTGCAAGACAGCGGTCAAAAAACTTCCTTCTGCTCAAAGCACGTGATCAGTTCTCTGCTTGCTGCTGCTCATTCGTGGTCACTGATGGCATGGTCAGACACAATCCTCAGGGCAGTACAGCAATCAGCAGCACAGCAAGTGTCCTAACTCTAACTTCCAGCTGAAGCTAAAGTCCCAAAAGAGACAAATAAATATGAGAAATAAATATGTAGGCAAATAGTGTCAAGTAAAAAGACTGGAAAGATATAAGGCCTTTGGGAAGAAGTAGCTTTATTAAATTACTACTTCAGGGATCAAATAATGAAGCAAATTTACAGAAAATCACCAAGATAAGGAAGACCAGAAACTGCCAGGAGCACATAAAGATAATGAGACAAGAGCTCTGAAGGTTTTTTTGTAAAATAATATGCCAGAGAGTATAGGAACGATTTGTGGGCAACTAATTGTTTCAAGAAGCAGAGATATTTACAGAAGGAGAGGGATGATGGGCTATTATTTCAATTTTATGCAAACTAATAGAAATATGCTATGACAGGAAAGTACAAACAGATTTTTCTTAAAATTATGAAATCTTTGTACGTCACAGTTATATGAAAAGGAAGGAAAAAGCAATGAAATCAGAAAGGCTGAGGCATGAAAATAATTAAACTAACATAGATTCGCATGAGCAAAGCCTGATGAAATTCACTGTTACATACTTCAGGAACCAGCTGAAACTTTCAGTCATTAGTTACAGATTAATAAACTAATAGGGAAGGGATAATAGTGGGTATTAGAGGTCTGAGGAAAGGCACATAGTACTTATTATTCGGGAGGTAAAGAGTATCCATCCATTTAACTGAGATTCACAGAAAGAATCAAATCTTGTAGTTAATAAATCCATTTATAAGAGCATACATGTCAAAAAAATAATAAAATACAGCCAAAATTAATTTTCCCAAAGCAAATCATGTCAAACCTCTTTAATTTTCTTCTTTGCTGGACTAACCAGTCTAGTGTGTAAGGAGGAAATGCTTATGTAATATATTGACTTTAATAAAGCCTTTCCTGCTGTTCTAATGAGACATTCTCATAAAGAAAGTAAGGAAATATAACTTTGATGAAATTACCCAAGATGAAGATAAATTTCATTGAATAAATAATTAACAATGGTTCATTGCCAAAGAAGGAGCACATTACAAGCCAAGTATTATAAGATACCAGCTCAGATCTATTGCTTATTCTCTTGGATGAAGAAAAGCTCAGTGCTAAGAGTTTCTGAAAGTCAACAGAATGAGTAAAGTTGCAAGCACATAGGAGGTTAGGTAAACATTTCATTTGAAGAAATATTCCTCATTGCACAAAATAAAATTTAATATAGACAATTGAAAAATGTTATTGAAAGGAGATGGAGCCAAATTATGAGGCAGCAGCAATGCAGAAAACAAGCTGGAAACTATATTGAGAATGATAACATGAGTAAGAATGAATGACAACATAAAAAAGCAAGTCTTGGTTAGGTGATATAGAAGCAACTTGTGTGCATAGTAAGAAACACCGTTTTTTGCATCAACTTAACTCTAAATAACTTGTTGCTGGAATAATATGTCCCTTTTGGAGGAACTGCAGTTTGAAAAAAGCTGTAGACATTCCACAGGCTGAACTGACTGAATAAACCCCAGAAATGTAGGAAACACCAACTGAAGGGAAATATTGAAGAACTGGATTAGTTCTCTCAAGCAAAGATATGACTGAAAGACAGAGGCACAGATGGAAAAGCTTATTAAGAAGTTGATGACAAACTATTCCTCCATACACTCAGGAAACAAAATTTTCAAACTGGGCAAGTTTTCACAGCATATCTCATTGTAGTGCCCAGATACGGAGAGAAGATATGCCCAGATATGCAAAGAAGACAAGCAAGGTCCTGGAAACAATAGCAGAAGGGAGCTCAGCCTGTGCTAAGACACAGGCTTCAGGATTCCTAAGAAAAACTCTACATAGTCAGGTTTTACATCAGGTAATAGAGTAATTAAAGTTGTTTTTTACATTCCAAGAGGATGGAATGTAGAATGGCAGACCTGGTAACACGCAGTACATTTTAATTTGGGCCCTGAAGGGGCAATCATTCTGGCTAGATCAGTCGTGCTGAAAATTGTCTAAAATCTACATACATTTTTACAGGGAGTCAGTAATTTGTTTTTGTTCAAAACAAAAGAAAATACCGTGAATTATTTAGGAAAAACATTGCAGTTATTCAGGTACAGTATTAATTTAATTTTTATTTTCATGAAGCATGTTATAGCACTGAAAACCTTTCTCCATCATTAAGGAAGCTATCAATTTGGTTCACAACAATGTTTAAACAATTCCTTTAAATTGCCTGTTATCAGAGAAGGTTGTTTCAATATATTAGATTTACATCAATGTATTTTACCCGTTTTACGTAAAACAAGAGTTCCAGGCCGTGTCTATCCAAAGCAGCAATAAAATACATTATTAGTTTTCAAATGAAAGGTTAACAGGACCTGTTATTCTGGTGTCAAAAGCCGGGTTTTCTGAAGTTAGGAAATTAATAATTTAAGAAGGATCAGCTCAGCACAAAATGCTTCTCAGTTGTTGCCACCAGGAGACCAAACTAATTTCCTTGAAAAATACAAACATCTACCCATAAAGTCTATAACAACCACCAGGACATGGCAAGAACAGCATTATTTAAAGTCTGGACATGGACTGAAAACCTTTGAGCTGCAACAATAAGCATGGTGGTACAGAACAATAAAGTAGCCTTAATTTCTCTGTGTGGCGGTGTTTCAAATACTAACGCAGACCTGAAGAAAAGCTGTATGTCAACAATTTTGTTGATCAAGAAATTGCTTTACTTAATTTTTGCAAACTGAAAAAAAACCCGAAAAACCACCACCAGTATTTGCTACCCAAGTGGATTTTTCATATGCCTTACAGTACCTTAAGGAGTCAGACATTTTTAATAATGAGAAACTACAAAGCTCACTCATGCCAGTTGGAAAATGACTCAACTACTGATCTTGTAATGTCTCTTGAATTCATCATTAATCTTGGAAAAGTTTGCCTGGGAATAGTACAAAACAGCACAGTAGCAGTGTCCCAAACAGACCATCAGGCCAACATTAAATATTTAATATATTTCACCATTATCACTATCTGTGGTCTACCTACAGATAAGACGGAATAATTAACACAATTTCTGTTGTAGTGTACTAAGGGATGAGTAAGCATGTAAAACTGCAAATGACCATATTCTCATTAATTTCTTTGTCAGCTCACCACCTGTTTATCTTTACATTTCCACATTACTCATTATATTCTGTTACTCATACCCTTCCTCTTTTAATATTGTTTTAACTTCTTTATTATCCATTTCTCTCTCTTTTTTTTTGTTTGTTTGTTTTGGGGTTTTTTTGTTGGTTTTGTAGGGTTTTTTTTGCTTCACATCATCTCTGTAAAGTTTCTCATCATTCTTCCTTTCTCAATTCCACATTCTGTATCCAATTTCTAAACATTCCTCTGCCACTAAAGCCACCACATTTTGCATTGGTTTAAGTTTATATATTCCAATATTCACTCCAATCATCATCATGTTCAGTTCTAATGCCAACATCCTATATTTAAAATCCTGACTCTTCATCTGCATGTGAGGGGGCATCTGCAGGGTCCACCTACAGCAAAAGGGCCAAATAACTTCAGCTGTTATAATATGAGCATGAGTGTAAGCAGTATGTGTGGATGGGATATACAAAACTCTCCAATAGGGTTCTTTTCCAAAACTGTTTATGTTAAAGAGGAAGATGACCATCAGCCATAATAAACATTAACCAGGGAATTATGAAGAAATTTCTGAAACCAAGGAGTTGGGTTGCAAGAAAGTAGAGAGGAAGCACAGAAATTTGGAGCACAGGAAGAGGCCATGGAGTGGAACCAGCAGCACTCAACCTGGTTTGACACTGCCAGACATCATCTTGCAGTAATTGCAAGTCTTGTGTCAGCACAAGCTCCTGGGGCACCTCAGAAGCTTCCAGAGCAGCAACAGGCACACACAGTGCTGGAGAAATCACATCTCCATTGCAAGATAAATGGAGGTAAGGGAAGAGATTTTTCAGCCCTAATTTACAACATAAACATAGCCTCACTTGCTTACATCATGCCCTATCCTCCCACTTGTCTCCTTTCCTATGTCCTTTCCCACTCCCAATCACCAGATCTTTCTTCAACCTTTCCCAAAGACCAGGTCTCTTCCAAAACCAATATGCAGTGATTTCCTCCATTTAAAAGCCACCAGGGTTGATTCCTCCTCCACCCCCACTATGAACTGATTTCCACGTCCAGCATTAACAACATGCCTGGCTTTCCCCCTACTTAACTAAGCATCCATCCACAGCCATCCCCGTGAGTTATCCTCTCCTTTTGATAAGACTTCTAGTATTTTTAACTTTTTGTGAATCCATCATCAAAATGCACTCCGTCTCTATTAGTACACCACTTAACATAAAAGGCTCTCAATCTGGTCTGAGCCTACTAAATGGTAACAGTACAATAGTAATAGACAATGTTGGATTTATTCTTATTATGGTAAAGAATAATCTTCAAGATTAATAAATTGAGGACAGGCTTTTTCATAATAGTGCAATGTTCTAAAAATATCCATGCTTAGAAAGCACCTATTATAGTAGTTTATGATGGATAAAATTTTTACAAATATTTGATCAGTAAATCATATTTCCATGATTTGCAATTTCTTGTTCTTTTCATAATCAACCAACATTCCTGGCTTAAAACTCCTAGTATTATAGTAATACTTTCAAAACTTAAAGATGAAGTAATGGAAAATATTTCTTTTTCTACATTTCCATGCATACTTCTTGTTGAAAATAAAAATGTTGTTATATCTCCACAACACAACATAATGCCTTGCAGAGATACACAGGGGAGCTGAAAATGAGTTATGCCTAATACTAGAAGACGACCTACATTTTTCTGGTTAGTTTTACATTCAGCAGGCTAATTTTACACTGAGATCAAAATATACAAATGGAGACACAGGGATTTATTTAAGGCTGTGCACAAGTTTATGTATATGAGTTACGATATTAATTAAAGCTAACAGAACTGAGCTGCTTATATTAGTTAAGTTAGTATTTCTATATGAACCTGTATTATGCATGAAGCTTTTAAGTCCTTTGTATTTTCCGCTCTTTCCTACTGAATTTCAGCTCTTCAAATTCTGAATAAAACCAGATTGCCAGAAAGGAACATTAAAGCAAGTGGTATAATTTTAGATGTAGTGTTGCAATGGCCAACTAAGTTCTTATCAAAGAACATACAAATAAGTCCCATTTTACACACTAGCAGCTAAGCTCAGAAAAGCACAGGTTTATGCCAATGTGGTCTATGCAGTTGTCTATGAAGATCATCAAAATTCACATTTTTAAAAGAAATTTTAAATCATTATTGAGAGCAGAATTCAGAAAACACTTTGGCATAACAGTTCCAAAGCTTTATAACTGTTTCCCAGTCCCTCTGTTGGCTTCACTAATTTTCTTCATGACTTTATCATTACTGCCTCATAGGCATCACAGCCATGACAAAAAGTTAGAAATATATAAAACATAAATTCTTTTTAATGTCTTGCCAAATCCTGTTTTCACCTTCAGATTAATTTAAATAGGAAATCAATATAGTTATCATTCTTAGGTTGATTTGTAATTTTTTCCTTTATCTATTATTTTATGTACATAAAAGGAGAAATTCTGAAGACTTAAAAATGAATGCTTGCAAGTGTATGTTTGTTTAATGAAAAATTAATCATTTCAGAAGTCAAGATTCCTGTAACTTCCAGTAATAAACAGTGTATTGACTGGGATATTTCTTCACTGCTCTGTCCTGGTTTGGAAATCAGTTTTTAATGACATTATCCAATAGGACCTTAGGGACAAGCCAAAATATTATAAACACAGAATACATTGAAATATTAAGCTATGACAGGGAAAAAAAAAAATTAAAAAAAAAATGTTTTAAGTGTCATGTCTGCCTGAGATACCCCATTCTCTTTCTCCTATTTAGGGAAGATAATTTCCAAACAGATTAATGAACAAATACTAATGAGTATCTCAACACCGTGACAAATCCCAACATTCATAGATCCATTACATAATTGAGTTCCTTTTGCTTCAACTGCATTTACGTGCACACAGGCAAATTAGAAACCCAGAAAGTCATACTAGTCTGGTTTTAAAACCAATGGTCATGAGACCCCTATGGATCTAGCCAGGATTATGCTGGAAAATATTGAGCCTGGTTTGACAGAAACAGCTGTTTTATAAACTGTATAAAGGAACTTCACTTCCCTTCCCTTCCTTGCAGCAGGAGTCAGCCTCCCCTTCCTTCTCTACTAATTTCCACCCCAGATACGCAGACAAGAGACCTACCTTCACCCCAGTCCCTGACCCCAGCTAGATGCTAGGCCATGCTTCAATGCACTCTTCTCACCACCACAGAGTCAAACTAAAATTTCTGCATTTTACATGTAAAACCTGCCTATTACTTCAACGTGCAAGATGGAGCATATTTCCTTTGTTAATTCCTTAAATGTTCTTGATGGAGCCGCTGCAACGGACAAGCTACAGTTTTCATCATGGAGTTTTTTACATGGACACAAAGCTTGCCAACCTGAGACAAGTGTCATGTGGGAACTGAAGGTACTAATTCTTCATGAAAGCAGAAATGAGTATTCTTACCGGGTGATGTAAACACTTAACTTTCCAGAAAAGGATAATGCACAGGAAGAGCAAAACTAAATCTCTCCCACCAAACTGAAGGCTGCAAGGTCTGTGAAATAAGAGCAGCTCTTACCTTTTGCTACAGCTTGTTTTTCCTACCAGTTTGAAAATGTAAATAACTACTACTCTGTGCAGTGGGACAGTGCTTTTCTTTCCACCATATCCATTTACAGTGTTTCTTCTTCACTTATAGGCTTTGTCTCAAAAACTGAAGAACGCAGCACAACAGGGTTTGTTTTGTTTATCAGGTTTGATATAACCATAACATATTTCCAATGCAATGTTTCACAATACCAGGACCCCATATACTTGCATATATGGTTTACTTCTTCAATCTGGCTCCAGAATAAGTTAATTCCACTCCACAAAGAATTATATTTTCACTCCTGATTTTTCAGTGAAAAATAGGAGAAAAAAAAAATCCCAACCCGGGAAAAAAAATCAATTCAGCCTCAGATTTCAACAGAATTCAATTTCTTTGCTGCCTATTGTCCTCTCTGTTCTCTAGGCTGTGCAAAAAAAATCACTGTCTGCTTTTGAACTTTCTCTTGTACCTTCTTCATTGCTTTCTCCTCTTGAAGGAGCACTGCCATAAAGCCAGGGACAGCTGTACAGTCAGAGAGCTCATCACTCCTATTTCTTCAGGGATAATAGAAGAAGTTCCACTCCTCCCTTCTTAGCTCTTCTGAAAAGCAACTTACTATTCCTGATCTGCTGCTGCTACTCTTCTGTTAGTATCTGAAAATTGCCTCCTTTTGATCCTGGCTGAGGCATAACCTGACTTTTCTTAGAATGTCCTTCCAAATCATGCAAACAACACTTTAATTCCAATTAAAAGTAATCCTTACAGACTAAAATCTTAATCACTGAATGCATATCAAGTCTCACTTAACATTTCCTCTTCAGAAGTTAGTGTTAAACCAGTCCTTGATTAAGTAGGAGCAAAGTAAAGTTGTTAAGAAAAAGCTTGAGATACATAAGCAATATTGGTTTTCACACACTATGCTCCCTGGAGAATGTCATCCCAGGGCAGAAAACTGGATATTTAACAATATAAAACAAAATGCTCTTCTCACTTAAATAAATAAGCATGCCCTCATTAATGAGCTGTCTTATGTTAGGAATTTCAGTGGACTAAAATATTAAAAATTTGATAGTTCTTATGTGTCAAAAGCTTTTGTTTCAGCTGTTGAAAGCCCCAGAACAAGGGTCCTTAAGTCCATCCTTAAAACCAGTCAGAATTCCGCTCATCACTTCAATAGTAATCTAGATTACTATTACTGGGATGACTATAAACACTCTTCTAGCTTCCTATCTAAAACTAGTTATGGCTAAGCTACCTATACTATAGAGCATTTAATTTCATTTCAAATAGGCTTTTTTCTTGCTGAAATTTCTAAAATGCATTTATTCACCTTTTTCTATTATGATTAAGGGGTTGAATACTAACATTTGGACAGCTGTTCAAATGTATCTGAACAGTTCTAAGATATAAAAGCAAATGTAAGACATTTGCTCCTTTTCTTTTGAATTTATAACATGCTTCGTTCTGCCTCCTTTCAATCTACTTATTGAATACATGTGTATCATCTGTCTGAAGATCAGATTCTCCGTGCTTTCCCCCTACTTAATCTACTGCTCTGTCTCTACTGCTTTCTTAATTTACAAAATGCCACCTACTGACAAATTTTTTGATGTATGCTTTCCACTTTATTTTCCTTTCCACCATCTTCTGGAAATGCTATGGTTCTCGAAAACCATGTAATTTATTAGCCTCACTTTTACACCCTTCCTAATGATCTGGATACTCCTCAAAAATATCTTCACTTACTGCTTCAATCAAATTGTTTTTTCATAGCTTCTTAGCATGCTAGGAGCAGACACTCTTGTCTTCTCAGTCCTCCTCCTAAACCCCTTTTTTTTATTATTACTTTTGTACACCAACCTCCTTCTAATTCCAATGTATGTTAGCTCTTCTAAGGTAGCCTCACTTTTAAAAACTATTGGCAGTTTAAACCAACACATAACTACATTAATATCTTTGGGCATTTTCAGTGTAGCCATTAAAGCCACACAGGAAGAGGCAGAAATAAGCAGGGAGGCAGGAAATACATTTAGCAACATCACCAACAGGATGGCCATGGCTATGAACCATATGTAGCTTCACAGAAGTTGCAGCAAACTTTGCCATTAGGGCAAGACGCAACCAAGAAACAGACTGTGATTTTAGAGTCTTCCTATAGAGCTGTGTTTTTACATTCCAGACTCTACTTAGAGTGAAAAACAAAGGATGACTGCATCTTCTCTTCCCTACCCACCTTCCTCCTACATCACAGGACTAAATTGTCACTCATTAAATTAATATGCTACATTAATTTACAATTAAGCTATCACTAGCAATAACGATATACAATGTACATTCATCATAATTGCAGTGCATAATTCAACATAAACCTGGCAAAGTTTCCCATACATCTTATTCCTTACACACAATATAAAGATAACAATTTGGACACATTTCAAGGCCACTGCAAATAAAGAGAGAAAAA
>VZTM01041045.1:8635-19087 GCA_013400555.1 Jacana jacana | reverse complement strand
CATTAAAAAAATAATAATAGGGCTCCTTGAAGAGAGCTGGAAAACAAGTGTTTTTCACCTTTCTTCTTTCTCTTGCTTTCAGTACCATAAGCCCTATTTTTCTGTCCCTGCTGCCCTAAGGGAAAACCGTTGATCCAAATTTGCGTGAGACCGGAGAAAATGTGCAGAACAGAAATGAGAGGTACCTTGCAGCTAACACATTAATATTTTTAAAACACACTCAGGGCCTTAAATCAAAGACATTACACAACAAGGATAAATTCTTTGTTATTATCAAATTGCCATTGATCTGGAAATCTCAAAAGACCATGAGTTTCTTGAAATAATGCCAGGCTTTCTAGATCCTGCCAAGGAAAAAAACACATAAGAAGAAAAAACTTCCCTTGTGGTACTCTGATCCTTTTGCTTCCATTCACAGTCAAGACTAGGAAAACCAAAGTCACAAAAGGTGCCCCCCTGAAGACTGAAGCAGAGTGCAGAAAGATGTTAGCTTCAGTATAAGCTTTCACTACTGACTGAGAAGATTTTTATGTTAATAGAAATCATAGACATTTGAGAACTAAAACACCTATTATGTCATCTAATCTATGCAGTTGGCAGGGAAGGATTTGTTCCCTACAGCATATTTTATATGGCTTTATTCAGTCCAATTTTAAATGTCAGAGCTATGAAGCTCCCACTGCTTTCTTCGAGAAAGACGATTTGTTTATTGTTTGAATTCATTTCACCATCTCCAGTTATAGCAAACATGCTCAAGATACTGTTCTTAATAAAAATATGGAATGTCCTCAGTAATTTATGTTAGCATGAAAATAGCCAGCGAAGCTACAAGTTCTGTTGAAATGTATCTTTGCATATAGCAGACTGTTCTTTTGATATTAAGGAACACAGGAATCTTTAAGTATTTGGCAGTCAGTTTCTGGTGCAATGACAAAAATTTATCCAAATCAATGTGCTTTAGTAATCAGTTCAATATGATTCATACACTTGGCTTTTTCACACAGTTATATTTCTGAATGAATTTTTTGTTATTTCCAAGCACTACTGTGCAGCAAACGCCAAAAGTTACACTTCATTCCCAGTATTTTAATATGTTTACTTCATGAATTCTGGACTTTTACAAAAAAAATTGAAAATCAATCAGAAATGTCCTTTTATTGAGTTGCCCATCTTGAAACATAATACCTATCCCACTCATGTGGACAATTGGTGATACTGAAGGGATAATCTAGAATAGATACTCAACCATATTTTACATGACTGGGAGGACAACTCAAATAGAGGTATAAATCTACTGTAAATGTAACTTTGCTAAGTAGGAATATATTCATATGAATTTATTAAGATCTGACAGAGCTCCCAAGAAAAACCTTGAGTTTTAAGAGTAATTACAGAGTAATAGTGTTGGCTGTAGGTGAAACATGGATAAATATTAATATATATAAAGTTTGGGCAATTTGATATTTTTTTCTTTTCCTTTCTTTGAGGAAAAAATTGACTAAGACTGCTGATTCAGTTACCCCAACGTAAGGTCTGTGCTCAGCAAAACCATTTCGCTCACACAGGGAGAAAAACTACAGGATTAAAAGGACTTAGGCTAAATCTTCACAATTCTTGTACAAGAACACTTTCTCACTGGCAAAATATTTTCCAAAGTCAAAAGGAAAATGAACACACATTAGAAAAAACAGCTCTTTAATGTACTTTGATAGCATCTGTATTTATTGTACATGATATGATCTTTATGGCATACAGAGATTGTCTTTCTGTGTGAGCTGACTAAAATATTATGCTGGTCTTGACCTTGGAAACGTTTCTTAAGCATTTACTGTAGTATTACAGAGATCTTTTGCCAGAATAGTCACTGCAGAGCCATGGACTCTGAGGGGGCTTTCCATATTAGGGGTTTTCTTGCTCTGGATTAAGCATGCCAACAGTAGTTAGTTGCCGTTCTGTATTTAGAACTGATTTGCAGGAATGGATTTCAGTCAGAAATGTTGAAACTTCTTGTATTTCATTGAGTTAACTTAACTCGCACAAAACAGTTTAGGGAAACATCCATGAAGAAAGCGTTTGCAAACAATCCAGTACTACACTATCTACAGCAGATTTCTACAGCAGATTCCTAAACACATCAGGAAATATGCACTTATTCACCCGCAATTCTAATGGCCCCAAAAGACTGTGAAGAATGTGCATTTAAAATATTACTTTTTTGAAGTTACAGCTTAAGAAATAATTATCATAGATCCTTAAAAACAAGTATTGATGTTTAAACTGAAATATATTCAACTAAATTATGAGGCTAAATAAAAAGATACCCCTTCAGGAAAATATGAAATGTCTCTTAATCATTAGTAAAAAGTTTTCTGTGAAATAACTTCTTACCTCCACCTTATTACTGCGAAGTACAAAAGGGTTTATTTAATTTACGATATAAATTGCACAGCAAATCCACACAGGACATAAAAATTGAAGGTTAACGGTTATGTCATTTCACTCCCGCAGTAACCTTTTAATGTCCAGATTCTCCTTCTGTGCCGTAACTGTAACTACTGAAAGATTTCTCCACATGTAACATTAGTAGTACATAATCCTGTCGTGACTACCTGTCTGAACTTACTCTGGAGCTGAAATACCAACCCTTACTGTACTCCCATAACATATGACATCAGTAGTGGCGATCCAATAAATTACAATCCTGTATTTGCTCTGGGACAGTCTCTAGTTTTATATTTATTTGCCATATCAACTCTGTGGTTGCAATAACCTTCCTACTCATGTCACCCAGTAAGAACTGGAGTTTTGTTAAAGATGTAACCATCCACAAACAAAAGTGTGAAATATTGCAGGTTTATTTAATCTTACAGCCATTGCAGCCTTATCCATAATAGTTTGAGAAACATTATTTGCCCACTTGAGGTTATTTAGTCTGAAGCTAGGACTGGCCAAAGGAAAGAAAGGGTTTTTCAATGATAAAAAGAATAAATAAACCAGACCTAATCCTGATCTGTAAAAATAATTTTATAATTGACTTTAAAATATAAAGTAATCAGAAATCATAAAGACATTTCCTAAATCAAACTAACACATATAGGAAGCAGTGAAGAATCACCTCACAAAAGCTCCAATTTATTACTCTTTAAACTTGAACTTTTCCTAACAGGAGAGTCTTACAGATTAGTTATGCTTTAAGCACTTGTCTGCACATCCCAATAAGATAGCTTTACTCTGAGAAGTGTGTCATTTCAAGTATTAAAATTTTGGCATCCAGACACAATCAACTAAACCAACCAAGAACCATGTTCCACACTTAAAGAGTTTTATAACTCCAGAATACACTAAGAGACTGCTGTTGGAAAACAAAACACACACAAAAAAGTTTTCAAGAGCTACGTTGTTCCTCTTTCATAATAAAGACAATCCCACACAAAACTTTAAAGAACACAGATGACAGAGAGGATAGGAGAGGAAAAAGAACTTCTATAAAGTCTCAGTTCAAGTGAAAAAAAAATATGTTCTGGGCACCAAAAATCATCTAATATGTTTACTAGGCTACACAATATTAGACTCTTTCTCGTGAACAATTGTTTGTGTTTGCATGTGAACTGTTAAGTTAATAAAAAGGATGCAGAGAGTAAAGTTCGTAACATTTTCAGTTCAAAGTAATAATAGCATCACTTACCTAAAGATTGGCCTTTGGAGATGCTTTTTCTTGATTGTAACACAATCATCCATTTAAAGTGGGGAAAAAGACTTCTTCCAGCAAATAGCTCCAAAAAGACCAGGGAGTAATCAGGAAAGTTGTTCTTAGCTACTGTGCTGCAGAGAGCACACAGAATGATATTTTGGTGCTGGGGGAAGCCTCCCTCCCTCTTTCTGACAGTGGAGCAGAAAAGGGCCATAGAGGCCACATAAGCCAGGCACGGCCGTGCACTACCAAACCAGGCAGGCTGTGCAAAACTGGAGTCAGGCTGATGAAGCACGGAGTTGCGCTGGATTCCTTTCAAATGTGCAAGAAAAAAGGGGAGTTTTGCCAAGTGCTACCCAGGTAAAAATTTCTTAGATTATTCCAGCCATGAGAGCACTTCTTACACATGCTGGTCAAAGTCTTAAATGCAGAGTCACTCACTCTCTCACTCTCTCTTTAAAACACACTGTTCCGAGGCTCAACTTTTTTTTCTTCAAAATAAAAGTTGTGCAGCTGTTTCAGCATTCCCATGCGAGTACCTTCAAGAAAGTTTGCTCTGGTAAAAGAACTGTATACAAATTAATGAAGACGGATGGATCTGGTCTGTGAGGCTGGCTCTACTTCAAGAGATTGTAATTATTTTACAATCTGGCTTTTATTCACTCTGGATGATGTGTGGATATAACTATGCAAATGAAAGTACTGCTCATAATTTTTAGCATTCATAACCTAATAACCTAGAGTTGGCTGAAGCAGAATATGGTGTTTGCAGCTGGTAGGACCATAACTACATAAAACAAACCGACACTACATGAATGAGAAAAACAAAAATGTCCAAGTTCTGATAGTGACAGTAGCAAACTGTTACTGTTTGCAAGATAAGATTTCACCAGAGTTCCAAACTGAAAAGCTTGCTCTGACATCACACTGACATAAATCAGAAAGAATTCAACTGCAGCGAACACAGGCTGTCAAGAAAGCTATAAAGCAGAAGTGGCTGACCATGGCCTTCAGTGAACTGGAATCATGAGTGGCTCAGGTGAGATGCCACTTCCCGGGCACGTCAAAGGACCCATAACAAAGCTGTGCTGGCACAGGGCTTGACAGCAAACATGGAACTCAGCCAGAGGAGCTGAAAATGAGCTGCAAGCCATCATCATACGTGTTGCTCCACACTCTGTCTGCACTGTAGCCTGGAAACCATGTGCCCCCTTTCTGCTGAGGAAGCAAAGGACCTTCTTGCCCCAGTTGTTTCTTCCCTTAATCCAGCACTTGAGCTGGATTAACTCTTAAAAAGCGCTCACTATGTGCTAGGTGAAGTTACTGATACGTGACAAGTAGGATCAGGACAGTTGGGCATCTTTTCAATTGCATTACTGGTTGGAGAGAGAGCAAAAGAGTGGTAGATTTACACAGTTATGTGCATATATATTGGCATTATCAAATTCAGTTTGAGGGGCACAATAAGTCCACAGAAAAGGCACGATAAGTAACATTAAGAACTGTCTTAGGCTGTAAATGACCAAGAAAGTTCATATTACATTATGCACAAGTTATTATTAAATTAATAAAATTTCCATGAAATAATGCTATATAACAAACAGAGAGATAATGAACATCCCTGTAAAATGTAGTTCCACAAAGGAAAAATTTGCACTTTAGTGGATTTCCCTGAAACATGTACAATCTCCTCATAGAGCTAATACACATTGCTTATACAACAGAGTGACAGTGTGAAGTTTGGTAGCCAAAAAGGGACCCAGAAACTGATTCCCACACTATACAAACCCATTTTCTTGACACAGCCATGGGGCAATTATCTGAAGGAAAAATTATCAGGCAAACTTCACCAGCTATTTTGTGTCAATTGAGTTTCACCTTGCTCCTCTTTTCATTTCTACACCTTTGGGAAGTAGAAAGAAACACATCTTCAGCAGGAAAACAATTATCTTTATCACATCACATATTAGTTTTTGCCAAGATCTTAAAGGATCTGAAGATCCTTCTTCAACAATATGCAGTGTTCAGAGTGTTGTCATGTTTTTAGATACTTTCATGTGGTCATGGTCTTACTGATTTTTGTATGCCAAGATTCACATTTTTCTTCACACCATTCTCCTGCTCTGGGTTTCAGCATTTGAAAATAATTAGCTGCTTTTTGAAGCATGTTCATACACTGTCTATACAAAACGTGGAAAATCACAAGGAAATCTCCTTTTTCTTTCTGTTTCACATTATGTGCATAGGACTTCTACGCTTCTATTAGTCAGACAGATTACCTGTAGCTCAAGGTAAAAAACCTGGCATCATCTGAAAGTTTAAAGAAAGAAAAAAAAATCTCCAAAATCTCAGTGAGACCTATACCAAATATGTTTTTTCCCAACTTTCATCTCACAGCTTTATCAGTCCTGAATCTAGCATGCATCTTAAAAGTAAATTATTCTAGCCCTAGACCAATGCACATTGCTGTTCAGTGGATTTCCATTCAAGCATGACACCATAGAAAGTCCTATCTGGGGGACCTGAAATTCCTGCAATATAATTATTCAGCTACATGGAATTTTGAGCTGTTAAAGACATAGAAAGAAAGAATTAATACAAAATAGTAACACAACTTCACTTTAATTGCATTGGTTTTCATTTTCCAAAGAGCCTTTTTTGACCATTTTTTCATTTAACACAGCAACAATGCACTGACTTCTTTCTTATAGCATTCAGAAATCATGACTAGGTGTTGAATAAGTATTCATGCGAGTTCTTCAAGGGTAGAAAGATACAACAAATTAAACAGACTGCCTGAAGCCTGAGTGTCACTAAGATTTTTTCTGTACTTCTTCAGTGGAAAAACTATATGAATAAAAACCACAGAATCATGTTTAGGTTGGAAGGGATCTTAAAGATCATCTAGGTCCAACCCCCCTGCCATGGGCAGGGACATCCACCACTAGATCAGATTGCTCAAAGCCTCCTCCAACCTGGCCTTGAACACTTCCAGGGATGCGGTATCCACAACTTTTCTGGGCAACCTGTTCCCCATTCCAGAGCCTCACAGTGAAAAATTTCTTCCTGATATCTAATCAAGATATACCTTCTTCCAATTTGAAGCCATTACCCTTTGTCCTGTCACTACATTTCCTGACAGAGTCCCTCTCCATCTCTCCTGTAGGTTCCTTCAAGCACTGGAAGGCTGCTATAAGGTCTCCCCAGAGCCTTCTATTCTCCAGCCTGAACCACCCCAACTCTCTCATCCTGCTTATGCCCTCTGATCATCTTCATAGCCCTTCTCTGAACACACTCCAATAGGTCCATGTCTTTTTTGTGCTGGGGACTCCAGAGCTGGACGCAGTACTCCAGGTGGATTCTCACCAGAGTGAAGTAGAAAAGGAGAATCACCTCCCTCAACCTGCATGTAACTTTTTGCAGATTACAGTATTAGAGCATCTTGGAGTAATATCAGTAAATTGTAGGATATACCCAGACCTGATACACAGAATTTACTGAAGAAGTGCATTTTTAATAGAATGAGGAACTATTTTCCTTTAAAGTATTATTGCAATTTTAAAAAGTCCTCTATAGATAATTTTTATATCTCTTAATTCAGAGCAATCCTTTCAGCAGTAATTAGAATGGTAAAAATCTATTTCAATGATGCCTTAGAGTTATCTTATTTAATTTCCCAATACTGGATGAAGCTCAAGCAGAAAACTCCTGAATGGTTTGGGTTTTAATTTATTTTCCAATCAGCTTTGCTATTGTTTGCCCATCGCAACCAATGACCACTGCTCTTTCCATGTCATGCAAGCTATTTTTATTTCATCTCCCATGCATTATGTTCATATGAAAGCAGACTTTTTGGACCAAAAGCATGTAATTTACCACTCAGAAAAAATGAGTTTCCCTAACCTCAAAATCTATAGCAATAATCAAGTAATTTGATATCTAGTACTATGTCTCAAGTCAAAAGGCTACATGTGAGCTAGAACCCAAAATATTTTATTCTGCTTGTTTTAATGCTACACATTTCTTATTGATCTGCAGCTCTTTGCCAGAAGTCTAGAAATGTAGTTATTTTTCCTACTTTAAATTCAAAGCTATGGGCAATTAAGATGGTACATTTAAGAACCAGTAACATATATGCATCAGAAAAATTATTTCTACTTTCTAGCTAAAATATTTACTGAATAATGATGATACGTATCAGGGTTTAAGGGCTCATCTACCTCTGTAGAGAGATAGATTGGTGGGGAGAACCAACAATTGGAAGGCAAAGAAATTACAAATGCATGACCAACCACATATAGGAAAAAAGATATTATCTTTATGAAACTGCCAGAATATAAGTGAGAAAAATAATTGGTAAAGTACTAAAAAAACAGTAATTCTGTCAAAGTAGAAAGATAATTTATCTAACAAGCTCCCTGTCCCAGGACCAGCACTATTCAATGTTTTCTTCAGCAGTTTGGATGGACATAGGTAATATACTTAGTCCAGCACTGCCAATATTAAGCTAGTAAACTCTCATGAATGTCTTTGACAAACTTCAGAAATGTTCAGAAAAAAAGAGGATATGAAAAATACCAAAGTCTGCATACACATGGGAATAATGTGATGAACAAGGGGCCATTGGCTAGGCAGCAGTTCTTCAGAAAATGCATGGGAAGTAGCAGTGAATCATAAACTAAACAGACTATTACAGTCTTATGACTAAATAAGCATCATCCTGGGACATTAAAAAGGGAGTATTGTCCAGAAAAGCTATCTCCTTTCTCTCTGTATTCCTAAAGCTCAGCAGAAGCATTGTTTCTTGCTTTGAGGCAAAGCATTCAGGAGAGACATACGGAAATAAACCTTGCAAAAACTCAAATCTAGAAAACATTTCATATGAGGAAAGGAATAAAGTCACACATAATATAGCCTAAAGAAAAGTGAAACATAATTTTAAAACTTCCAGATTATAAATGTAGCCATGTAAGTTTAGCAACAGACTATTTTTCTTATCCTTGTGGTCAAGCAATAATGGGCTGCAAAGTAGCTTATAGGGCCATAAATTGTGGTAATATTCAATATCAAAAAGAATACTCTTCAATGGAAAATAATAAACACATTAATTGCTCTGGCAATCTGTTCACAGAATTGCAATGAGTAGGTTTTTAAGGATAGATTTTTAAAAGGCTATATAAGCATGTTTCAGGAATTATTAGCTTTGTCTTGGAGAAGAAATAAATAATCTCTGAATACACCACTCAGCCTTATCATTCTAAAGTTCTTCGGTATCCAACTTTTTTATCAACTTCTAAATGAATCTGCTGTTTAGTTTGGAATTTGTGTGTACATGAAACCATTTACCAACAAACTGCACCATCTGGGCTTTCAACTATTTTATCTATTTTCCACTTGAATCAAAATTTGAAATTTGGTCCTTAATTTTGGCAATTGAGTGTCACACTCAAAACTTGAATCAATTAAATGCCCTAATCTCTGTTCTGCTTCCATAAGAAAGCAAGTGGTCAGAAGCTTTTCCCTACTGCTCATGAGCAACAAGAGAACAAGTGGAGAGCTAGGTTTCATTTATTTTCTGGACTAACTGAAGTAGGAATAAAAAAACCCAACAATATACTTCCACATTCTTCTTTTCTTACATATAATGTGCAGGTTTGAAATATAAAAATCTAAAGCAGGACTTATGTCAAGAATACTATTTTACAATTCAGTTCAGTACCTTGCACTGGTTCACTGTTTAGGAAATTTGTAATGTAATTAAATCACTAAAGCATGAAGAGGAAATCCTTACAGAGGAAAGTCAGTGTATCTTGTGCAACTTCTAACAAGATTTTTACTTAGGTATTTATATGAATGGTGGATTATATACACCCCAGAAAGGATGCATACAGGCTAAGCATTTAAATTTGATGCATATAAAGGGGAATGGAGGGATGATGTGAAATCCGTCTATGCCATCATTGTCACTTAAGTAAGGAAGAGGGTCTTCCAAGGCTACCTACTGGACAGAATATCTGTCACAGCCTTTTCATGATAATGAGAGGGATATGTCTCTCAGCACATCTTTTACCAAGCTTCCAGTCCACATGCAGGATCTCTATATCTGTCTACATTGAGCCAATAAAATTGTGTAGGTGTCTGATGTCTTGTACTGTCCACAGAGGTGCTGGGATTGCCTGCCATACAAAGGCTAATCTTTATGACAAGCATGTCATACTTAATGGAGAATACTACTAACTAGAACTGTGTTTGTGTAATGGTTTAAGTGCTAAATTATAGTTGCCACATTCTCCACACAGGTACCCATATTCCATCCTCTCACGGATCAGGCTGAACGCTTTTTTACCCAACTGCTCTACCAGGTTTGCATTAAGCTTACTGCACTCTGTGTACATAAACGTGTAGGACAGTCTCAATTTATTTCTTTGTGTTGACGTCAGCAAAACACACTCTAAAACTTAACCTAATGACTTCTCCAATCTTGACAAACTAGACACTACTGAAGATAATTGTGACTCATTCAGAGTGCAGAAAGAAATGTTGGCAAACGTTACTGGATCTATTATAGTGAATGTGGTAAAGCTCTTTGCAAACATTCATGCAGGTCTTTAAGTGCTGACCTCCCCTTTTACCTCTTGTAAGTAAGAATATTTATAAAACTGTTTTATTCTCTCTTGCTTTCCATGTTTACATGCACACACAAACTGAGCACAGACTTACGTCAATGCCGTCACGCAGGAGATTAATTTCCCTGCTAAGAC
>VZTM01041040.1:0-16234 GCA_013400555.1 Jacana jacana | reverse complement strand
TTTCCCTCCCAGTTAAAAAGTGTGTCCATGTTGGGTGGAACTTGTCATATATTAAGAGAAAATTAAGCCTACTAGTGATACTTCAATTCCTAGGAACTATTATACACCTCTATTATGTATTATACAGAAGGAATAAATCCCTTCCATCATTATTAAGATACATGGTACTTTCCCCACAAGCAGTATGGGCAGATATTAACATGGGTAGACATTACAAAGCTTTGCAGAACTGTTCTTCAAAGCTTAAAATAACTTATCATGAATGGTAATTAGTCTATGAGAACTATCCACATTTTTATAAAGTCTACATATGTTGTACTGTTCAGTTCCAGTCACCTCCTCCAGTCTTAACACCTTCATGAACTGGCTGCTTCTTCTTTAATATTCTGTCTGTGCTTGTGATAGTACTGTGCTAAGCCTTTAGGTGACGGTATCTTTAATCCAGGCCTCTCTTTCCTATTCACTAATAAAAATGATGTTTTGACTGATGATCTCATGTAAAAACTGAGTGACGGCTGTTTTTCATGGTCAGGAAGTGTGGAGTTCATCTTCACAAGCATTATCTGCAACACTACCTGCACCTCTCTCATCTTCCACAAAGTACTTGTAAAGAGACTATTGACAACAATCTAGCAGAACAATTGTAAGCTGAAAGCAATGGAAAAGTAAAGGGTATCAAGTGTGATAAAACAACAGAGCCAGCTCCTAGACAAGATGAGAAATGGTCTCCAGTTCTGTGGACTCAGAATTGCAGCCACATACAGTTGCACAGTTCTCCACACGTGCACATAATGGCAGAAGTTTTCTGAAGTACACAGGAGATTTAGGCCCACCATTCCCAAAGCTGACCAGAGGATTTATTCAGAAGGCCCTTGCTGGGAATCTGATTTATATGGCTGGTTTTGTACCTCGTGGTTAGGTTTGAAATTTTTAATCTTTGTAACTGCGTGCCTACATTTGTTTAAAGGACAGCAACTAAGGAAACTTCAGTCCATGCCCAACAAAATTCATACACATGGGAGGATTTAAAATATTCCAAATAAATTACTATTGGCCTGACTTTACTTTGAGACTACAAGCTTCCATTCATCAGCAGACTCTTTTCCCTCTTTGTTTCTTCCTTTGGAATGTTTCTGTAAATCAGCTTATAAACTTTTGGCTTTAAATAAAAAGATGCTAGGGTTTTTTGTTGTTGTTTGGATGTTTTTTTAAAAACCTATTGCAAGAGCAACTGCAAGGTCTCTCCTTCCACCAGGGCTCCCCCTGAGAGCTAAAACCATAGTCAAACAAGAGAGAACAGAGAGGACAGAGAAATCCCCTACAAGCCTCTGAGGAAACTGACTCATCTCTTTATCAGCCCTTGGCTTCTCTATATTCCAAAGATGATTCAGAAGTGTTCTGAGCTTGTCCCATGCAGGAGACTGTGGTTATGGTGTTACAAAGGCTCTTCTGTCAACCTCACAGCTGCCTGAAACCTGGGTTTTATTTCATCAGCTACTTCAATTCTGAAGAGGGGCTTCTCTTTAATTGCTACATTGCATGTGTCCAGCCCATCTGATTCATACTATTCTGGCATTCCTTTTGTGCACTAATTAAGGTCTTTGATTACAATAACAACAACAATAACAAAAGGTTAACACTATGTATTCAAGATATATCATGTGCTTCTCAATTTAGTATACATTTTAATGATCTAAGTCAAATCCTAGCTGTGCAACTTAAGTAGGAGCATAACACTTGCCTTATCAGATCAGACCATTGGTCCATGAGGTCTTGCCATCATGAATCCAACACCTGATTTGTGAGAGGAAGAATTAGAAGAGAAGCATTAATCCTCTTAGCTAAGTCAGCAATACTACCCTCCAGGAAAGAATTCCTTCCTTGCGCCTGTGAGGATCACTATAGTCTAAATAGGGCTTCTCTGCTCAAACCACACAAAGAAAGAATGTATGGAAATTGACAGAAACAGGATAAAAACCAGGAAGATGCCAACAAGCTTGGAGGCAATTTCCATCTACCAAATTTGTTTACAGACAGTTGCAGAGTTAAAGGCATTTACTATCATACTATACATATGTAATCATACTGTCATACTACACATACATAATTCAGTGCAGAAATTAACACGGTCTCTAGAGGCCTGACTGACACAGATGTAGTCATTCTGCTCCCATTTTAATGACAGTAGATTAATATTTACTAGTAGATAGCAAATTGATCTATAATTTAGTGGCTTCTCTATGATATCATCGTAAGGGGCCATTGCATAGCTATAAGGTCACTGGAATGACATGTCTTTTGGGGGGATGAAACTGTATACAAAGCACAGTTTTCATGGGGAACATGACCACTTGGGATGTTTAAAAATCAGTTCATCTTAGTTCCCTTTCAATCACCATGAAATCTGGAATTAGTGTCCAAAATATGTAAACTTTTAGAACCATATCATGAACTGAGTCCTCCACCACATGTATTAATTACTTGAATAAGAGACTGTCATTGTGCTAAATAATACATGAAGTAATCTTTTACTTATGAGATCTACCAGCAGGATTTGCTCTGCAATGCCCTTATTTTTTAAAATTCTGGGACACAGTACTCTCTCCAGATTTGTGTGGTCTCCCTTATCATTGTTTTTTTTCTCATCCCTTAAATTCAGAGACATTAGCAGGGTGTGGCCTTTTTCCATTAAAGGCTGTTTTGTGTAACAGTAATCCAAGATCTATTTCATTATGCTAACAGCTAAAGGCCTTGTAACAATAATTTCTGCTTGGCAGCATCACAGTCAATTTCATTGATGTTACAGTTGTTTTAATTCACTTTTTCAGGGGTGAGAAAAGCTCCAGTAATTCTTCTAAAATTATTTCTCTATGCTTTTCATCTTTTAACATGAAAAGGATTGCCAGGGAACTATCCAAGAAAGAAATGTAGATAAGGGAAGGGAAGGGAAGGGAAGGGAAGGGAAGGGAGAAAAGATTTGCTTTTTTGTGAAACTCAAAGAAAATCAAGGGCAGCTGTAAACTTTCAGAGAGGAACAACTATGTAAAACTAAAATTTCTAACACTTGTATGGATGCAGAAATATCGATACACCAGTTACCTGATGTGAAGATGAGTGGTTATAAATTTAAAATTTTATGACGATATTAACTGAAAACAAAGTGTCTTACAATAATGAACTGATCCATAAACATACACACATAATACATAAGTTAGTGATTATAACAATGGAAATATGAATTTTCCTTTATATTCTTCAACTCCTTTCTTCACCCTTAACATCCAGCATGTTTGAGGGCAAAGCTGAAGGTGTGTTTTTCTAGCTGTTTTTAAGCACAAACTAGAATATGTAAGAAATTTTCCGGGGTACCTTGGCAAAGAACCTGTTAAAGCCTTTCCTGCCATGAAGGAAAAGCTCCTGGAGCAGACACCAACTCTGCCCTGCATCTCCCAGTACCCTTCTGTCAGTTCAGACACTTAATGGACAGTTTCCAGTCTGCTTCCCTCCAGCCTCACCAGAGGTACTGTGACAGTGAGCACTCACAGGCAAGAGGGAGAGCATGCTCCAGCTGCATTTGAGTCTCTTCTCTGTGTAAAGAAAGTGGGAGAAGCTAGTGATCAAGAAGGTTTCCCAGGATGCTTTAAAAAAAATATAATCTATGCAGTATGGGCTCATAAATCCTTTACTCATGGGACTTGTGCTCCTAAATCTTCAAGGTACTTCTGAAAATATTTCTTTTAACATGAATTTATTCATTTTGGAAAACTTACCAAAATGTTAATAAATCCTAAGTCAGTAGACTTACACCAAGGTCGACCTTCTGTGTTACTGTTAGTAAGGAGTCATTGGCATCAGTTGAATTGAAGGGGATTTCCTTTTATTTTGCAATGTATGTGCAGACAAGCAGGCACCAAGCTACAAGTGAGTAGCTTTCCCACTAATCCTCCAAGGCGTGTGACAATATGACCCTGAGCTTTTACAATTAAGAACAGTATGGTATGTAAATATTATGAACATATATGGTAAGTGCTCTACTTGCTGAAAAACACAGAAAAAGATTCCCCACAATGCTTAGCTGACCCAAAAGCTACACAGATTACTCTTTTTTCTTTTTTTTTTTTGTCTGAAGCATTCATCTCTGATGAATGATGATGTATTAGATGCAAGTTCACTGAAGCAGGAATTTTGTCTTGCTGTCTTTATTTCTCAATTAAGCATCTGTTTTATTTTCAACATAAATAATAAAAACGAAAAATAAAAAAAATATTCTGTTGTATTTGCCACCACATTCTTTCCAAAAAGAGAAATAATGACTTGGTGAATTGAGAGCATTTTAACTGCTAGCTGGAAATCAGAATGTCACTAATTGTGCAGCAAACATTAAGTGATGCCAAAGAATGTGACTTGTTCTCTGCAGTCATACACTTAAAAAACTGAAGAAAAGCTGTTACCATTTCTTTGAAAATGTAGTGGCACCCATTAAAGTCACTAATGTATGGATAAAAGGGAAAAAAAGAGTATTGTTTTAAGTCTGTGAATAGAAATTTCACTGCACAATAGGATGTCAACTTTTTTATTATGAATAAAAACGTAGCAATGGCAGCGTGCATACCAGTGTGCAAAAACTTGGATTATTTATACAAAAGCAACTAGGATAAAGCAGATGAGGAAAAAAATGCAGTGGAGACTTACTTGATTTTGCAATGGATAAGAAAAGCTCTGAGTACATTTTCAATAACACTGCCAAGTGTTGCAAGAACCGTCTAGCCATTTAATAATGTATATATTTTACAAGTTATGGCACATGATAGCTGTTGAAAGTCCCTATCTCTTAACAGGTATGTGTATCAGCATATTCTTCCATATGTCACTGTGTATTTTCTTGATTTGCAATTCAGCTTCCATTATTAATATAGACTTGGAATCTGCATCCCATATAGAAGTCCCAAGAGTGCAGATTTATCCATGGAATTATACCAAGAATAAATTAGACCATAGACCTCAGAGGCACCACTCACAAGGGTATGAACTACTGGCTAGGAACCATAGTTTCTATACTTTTGTTATGTCCATTTACTTTAGTTTAACTTGAGTAGATTCCAGTAGTTGGTAAATCTTATCTTTTTTTTTTTTTTTTAAGACTATTTTTGCCTATCAAGTTCATTTTTCAAATCTTTGCTCAACCTCTGTAAAAGGCTGTTAATTAAAAGGGAACTTGCAGCTTTGCCTGTAATATGGCAAGAACCAAGATTCCACTACCTCTTGGGAACAAGCATTGAGAGATGGAAGAATACGATGCAATTATCCACGTGAGCTATTAACTGAAATGTAAGATTATTAACTGAGATAAGATTATTTCCTGCAGTGTCACTGGAAACACTATTTGTGCATTCTTCCAGCATGACGCAATGTTTGTGATTGATAGGGGCTGTTAGGTCCAGACCAGGAACAACAGCATCCTGCCCTCCAATCCTCCCTCTGCCTAACGCTCCTTGCTTCTCTTGTTAATATTCAGTTAATTCCTGGTAACCCTACCATTCCTCCAAGGTCTTTTAAAGACCTCCAATTTCTTTATCATGACATTATTACTTAATGATCACTTTGTTTTATGAAAACGTCTGTACTTAACTTTAAAAAAAAAAAAAAGGCAGAAAGAAAAAGACAGCAGCTGTGGAATGAAATGGGACAAAAATGATTTTGTAAGAAGGTGTGGCTCCTGCTTGAAGAATGCAGAGTTCAATTTTTTAAAACTGGAAATAAACTTGTATATTTCACACAGTATGGCTGAGCTGCCACAGAAAACAAATAATATACAAAAGTGCTGTATCTCTTGGTCTCGGGTTGCTGGCAGTGTTTTAGAATATTTGAGGATTTGTTAGGATTTCACCCTTATGAGCAACTGTGTCCTTAGGGGAAAGTCCTATAGAAATCAGAAGGGTTTTCCTTTTAAGGTCTGATTCAAACACCATTGAACGCAAGGGAAAACCTCCTGTTGACTGTGCAGGCTGAGTTCAGGTCTATGTAGAAGTCAGTTTGGTGACATCTAATTTTTCACCTCTGACAGAAAATTAGAACTGATTCATTGGCAAAAATAATGTGCGAGTACTTATGCAAAATTATTTCAGGGTACATTTCACTCCTTGCTTTTCTTAATTTCATGCCATCTGTTATTCACAGATATTCAGGCTAACTTACAGTTTAGTCATGAAAATCTTTGAAAATATCACAAGTCCAAAATCTTTTGGACAAACAATCAATCATCTGGAAATTCATCACAGAAGTCCATTATACAGTAGTTATACAGTCACCATTTCAGTCTTTTGTTTAAAGAGTATCAGCCACTTAACTGGAAGCATGAACTGTATCCAAGATTTGTGTTAAAGCTAAGGTTATTAATCACCTTTTACAGAAAAGAAATATTTCTGGACACCAGATAATCAATTACATAGATTTCAAAAGCCTCAGAGGTTAAAATTTGAGTGTCAGTACTATTTTTTTTCATTAAACATTATCACGTGCACATGTATAAACAGCTATATGAACCATACAGAAAGTTAGGCATTATGTTAACAAGCTGGCAAGAGGTAAAATAAACGTCTACACTGAGTGCAGCAAAATCCATCCAAAAGCAGCTGATTCAGATGAGATGTTCTACCCTGAAGTACATAAAATTATGATACATCTGACCCAGAACCCAAGCTGGTCGTGGCTGTGAAAAGTTAGGACCATGTTCATCTACACTCTTGTAGGGTACTGAAACTAAGCAGGAGCAGCAGGATGGGCAGTGTGTCCGTTACTCTGCTGCCAGTCAAGAAATTAACAAATTTGGTATGAATAGCAGTTTTTGTTAGTATAACGACCAGGAACTGTGACTAATGAAGACCAGACACCTGTTCTGCTCTCCCTGAGATGGCTTTGTTAATTCCCAGCTTGTGGCTACACAGGACAGCTGTGGGCAGTAGCATCTTTAGAGCTCACATCCAAATCCAGCACAGCTCATGAATCGAAAACCTAACTGTGTATACTGGTTTTGTGAGATAAAAGGAATTTTAAAATGCAGAATTTTTGATGGATGACAGCACCTCTATACTGAATGACAATGGAAGAAGCAAGAATAATAGGAGTAAAGAGGTTCTTAGCTATGCATAGGATTTGTGCTGTGTGGTTTTATAACTATACTTGGTGAGCAGAAGTGGAGTTAAGCTGCATTCTTCACTCAGAGATCAGGAGGGAGTTTCAACTTCAACTCCCTTCCTCCTTCAGTGCTGCATGATAGGGTGGGTTCATTGTTGTGGTTTTTCGCATTATCTAGATACAACACACGTTGAAGATGGCTGGCAGAAGAATACTCAGCTCAATGCAAAACTGTCCTGACCTAATAGAACAAATCCCATGTTCCAGCCTCCCACACACTGTGGTTCACATGTTTGCTGGTTACACAATAACTGTATTAATAGTCGTTTACCAGAGATCCCTCTTCCCATCCCTCTTAATTAGTTCTCATTATGGATTCATTGCTCCATAATCCAAAACTGTGATTTCCACCCTCACTGTGGGCCAAAAGAATCTTCTGGTAGAGTACATTTTTCTGTCTTTATGCCTTGCCGGCTATGGAGGGAATCAGAAGAGTAAGAACAAAAAACAGAAGGGATGCTCTCCAGTAACGGAGAATTCCCCACTCTTTCTTCAGCCCTGTGCAATAGGTGTACGTATGTAAGCAAAGATGATTCCTGGTGAAAATTAATATTCCTTTGTAGGAGTCAGAACTGAATCAGATTGACGCTGATTTCAAATGCAGATGCTTTCACAGAGTAAAATTATTTTTCAAACACTGAAGCTTTCCCTGGTAAAGTATTTAAGGTTGCATTTTCAGGCTGGAAGGAAAAAGTGATGAAAAGTTCTTAAAACTGAAGAAACAAAATCCTTGATTCTGATCCAAAGCCCAGCAAAACAAGATCCCATATGGTAATGGCTAGTCTTAGGAGAATGGAGGGGGATAAAATGGGTACATTTTCCTTCCTCTCTCTCTTCCCCTTTTTCCCTTTGGTTTTTAAAGTTGCATGTAATATGTCACAGGAAGATCTCTGCCAAAGATGTGTTTTTACCATCATTCGTAAACAACAAACATCCCATACTTTGTGGCTCTTTAAGGTAGTAGCAGAAGGCACTACATAGCCCCTAGCAGTGCAGTGGTGATAGTCCAAGTGCCAAAAGTGGCATTGCCCTATTTTCAGCTGGGCTTCAGGTACTTCAGATAGTTCTTCTACTCTGTTTGGCGTTGGTATTGCACAATATTGAACGATGTATGATAGGCAAAGTATCAATGCTTCTGTTTGGTTTTAAAATGCCTTTCCATGTTACCTTGGGAACAATGCTTGTCCTTGCTTAGACATGTTTTGTGCTGTGTATAAAGCAGCTGTGATCCTAACTAGTCCTTCTGTTCCTGGTGAAAATCAAGCAGTAAAGATTAATCATGTAGATACTATTGGGTATTATTATTGATCAATTGAACTGTTAAAGATTCTATAGGCATTAAATGAGAAAAAGTCCCTGATGTCCTAAGTAGGCTCTACAAACTAAATAAGGCTTCTCAATAAGCCGGTGTTTCTTCTCAAGAAGCCTGATCCACTGCCATAGATGGTCCTTCCCCATGTTTTCCAAGAAAAATGGTTCCTTTGACAATGAGTTCAGTCCTTTCTCCTTCATACCAAAGTAGCTTTATACTTTGTTACACATCTGTGGAAGGGTTTTCACAGTGGGGTTTGACAGACTTACTTGTTAACTTTCATCCTAAAAAATTGAGACCTTAGCAGAAAATGGGACCAAAACACACTGTCAACATACGCGATGCATAAAGGCAACACTTCAAAGATGCCTTGCAAATTCAAGTAACATGTAAAAATTGCAGAGTTGTTGAGTGTTAGTTATGTCAGCTGGCAATTTGTCTTTTTTCAAGTTGTAGTTGACATGATATAAGATCATATAATTCAGTCATAATATAGTTCAGTCATAATGTAATTCAGTCATAATGTGGGTTGATATAATTAATTTTATTGCTGCTGGTTTCTCTAAGAAATGTATGGATCCAGACCCAAGAAAGAGGAACAATTTAGTGAAGTATCTTGTTATGAAACCTCAAATAATCAAGGAAATCACATCCACCATCTGCTATAGGGTGGAAATTGTTCATAGTTTGGGGAGAAATTTAGTCTCTATTTATATTTTATTATTTTGGTAGTAACTGGTACTACTCAATTACCAATTACTACTTCAACCCACTAATCACTTCTATCCTAGACCAGGAGAAAAAGAATTTGTGTGGTGACATAAGACGGCAACTGCCATATTAGTCTGGATATTGAAGACCAAATATACTTACACCGTTTTACTTCTGTTTATTTTAGGGTTTTTGAAGACTTTTATAAAATTCATAACTAGACCTGGAAAAAGCAAACAAAGAGAACCATTAAAAAATGATGGTGTGGCAAAAGCCAAGCATTCAGAAGAAATATAAAATATATACAGGTGTTCATTCAGAACTCAGAAATAGAACCAAAAACTTGAAATATTTAGGATTCAGAAAGCGCTTGTGTTGCTGTCTTGACTTAGTCCAGTGCTTCCATTCTGAATGGACATTAACAGACCACAGAGGTCTGAGAGAGGTGGACTTCAGATAAATCACCTAGTCTGTCCCATGGGCTGCCTCATTTCATGGGCTTCAAGTCCATAAGCTTGCTGAGCAATGAGAAGTGGAGAAGGAATCTGAAACAATCAAGACACTTCTGAAAGATGCAGGTGAAAGTCATTTCCACAGTATTACAACTCTGACTGCTTTTTAAAGCAAACCCAGAGGTTTTTTCTGCTGTAAAGTAGCAATCCTGGGTTCTGCTCTGTCTTTTTTCTTCTGGGAAGAATACAACACTGTTTCTTCTTTAAAAACTCTGCAGTTCCCTAGTGAATATCTTGAATTCATTCATAGAATCATAGAATGGTTCTGTTTGGAAGGGACCTTAAAGATCATCAAGTTCCAAGCCCCCTGTCATGGGTGAGGACACCTCGCACTACAGCAGGTTGCTCAAAGCCTCATCCAGCCTGGCCTTGAACACTTCCAGAGATGAGGCATCCACAGCTTCTCTGGGAAACCTGTTCTAGTGTCTCACCACCCTCACTTAGTATCACCCTCTTCCTGGTATCTAATCTAAATATCCTCTCTTTGAGATTACAATTACTACCTCTTATCCTATTGCAACACTACCTCATAAGTGTCCTCATAAGAGAGGCCCACCCAGTCTCTCCTATAAACCCCCTTTAGGTATTGGACGGCTGCTCTATGATCTCCTTGGATCCTTCTCCAGGCTGAACAAGGCAAACTCTTTCAACCTATAGGAGAGGTACTCCAATCCTCTGATCATCTTTGTGGCCCTCTGTTGGACCCATTCCAACAGGTCCATGTCCTTCCAGTGCTGGAAAAATATTAATCTTACACCCATGTCATGTTTAAATATGTTGGCTCAGAAAAAGTTGATGACATTTTTCTGAAGTGATAATTTAGATGAGTGAGAGGTTAAGCCATGTTCCATTGACAAAGAAAAGGAGCAAAGTGTTTCTATGGTATGTTACATATTTTTGAAGTTGTTTGTCTTTGGGTTTTTTTTTGTATGACCTGTACAGGAAGCATTCCCCTGTATAGCTCCTGTATTAGAATTTTCTTTTTTTTGGTTCATTTTGTATATTATACAGTGAACTGTGTAAATACATCTTTAATTTAACAGAAAATAACAAAATATATAAATTAACACAATAATTTATATTTCATTTTGGTTAGCATTTAAAACATATTTGAATTATATCAGAATAAAAACTGGAAATTGAACAATTACTTAAATATCCTTCTAGAGTATAATACAATTTAGTACTGGACTCCTCTGATGTTGTGTGTGAGCTTTTCATAATGAAATATTTAAAATAACAGCTAATTTGTAACATACATACATATGATGCATTAGTTTTAGAACATTATTTTTACTGTGGATCTTGAAATAGAGCGTGTATGTATACTCATTTAATGCATCTTGAGCTCTTGGAAAATTCAGCTCAAAATCCAATTAATATACATTACTTCTAAAGCAAAAGACAAAAGAGGAGGGTTGTTGTTGCCGTAAGCATTTCAACTGACTTTACTCTTGCAAATGGTAAGAGCTCTGGAGGTCTTAGAAGCATTTCATTGTGCCAAGGATAAAAGTTGCATTCATTTTGCTTGCCCTAGTCTCAGCCACCTGGTATTTCTATTGATCTACCCTGTAGTCTAACTTTGGCTGCAGTATTAATCATACTGCATGGTTTTTTTCCCCGCCGCTTGCCTGCTGCAGTCACAGCACCACCAGTCCCTTGAAGCGTCACTGTGTCCCGGCTGATGCTAGTGTTCTATCCTGAAAAGAAGACCCATTCTTTCAGAATGCCAAGTGTCTCCTGTGAAACATTGCCCAGTATATTTGCTGAAAAAGGAGCTCAGAATTGTGTAGATTCAGATGTAACTGTTCTGTTTGCTGAGGTGCTAAGCAATTTCATCTCTTGCAATTAATTGAATGGTGGGATTCCAAAAGTTCTGGAATCTAATTCTTCAGATTTTGAAAGATTAAAGGAAAAAGAAAAATGAAGAAGAAAGTGGTCAATCAAAATAACCATCTAACATTCCCCAAAATAACCTATGTTAATTTTTTCACTTTTCAGTAACACTGATCAAATTAATATTACAAGGTAAAATGAGAGTGCTTTCTGAAGTAATAATTTAAAAGGCAAGCAGTCAGAATTAGAGCTGCCAAAATGAAAAGAGATAGGATATTGTCTGTGAGAAACTGGTTTACCAGAGGCATAGGAAAGTTTGGTTTAAAAAAAAATAAAAATCTGCTGACTGAAAAAAAAAACCTATAATTTTTTTTCCCATCAGTGTACCAACAGCATAGATTTCAATGCTATAAGATGATTACAACTTCAAGAAGGGATCACCAGGACACAAGCCATGTTGTTCTAAACCAAGAATAACTCCATTTGCTGATACCTGCAATTTTCACAAATAGGCTAAAATAGCCCAATACTTAAGCATTCAGCTGCTCAGATGATTTGGGTTTTCTTTTCTTCTCTTCTTTTCTTTTCTTTTCTTTTCTTTTCTTTTCTTTTCTTTTCTTTTCTTTTCTTTTCTTTTCTTTTCTTTTCTTTTCTTTTCTTTTCTTTTCTTTTCTTTTCTTTTCTTTTCTTTTCTTTTTTCTTTTTTCCTTTTTTCCCTCTCTATTTTTCCCTTTTTTTAATTGAAGGAAAGGAGTTTGTGGAAATTGTGTTGGCTATTGTAAGTACAGCCTGTACTCTATCTCAATGCTTGACCCTACATTCTTTCTTTTATATTAGATGATATTAATTTTCCTTGGGCTAGCATAAAATGAGAACACCATGGAAGTCTGTATCTTTGGCAGAGGTGAAGGGTGAGCTGGAGTGGATGATCTAATTGAGCTTCTCCATCTTGAAGTTCCTGAACACTGTGAAGTTTTGTGATGAGCTGTTGGTTTAATTTTACAGGACCTCAATGGCCAGCTTGTGAAATCTGGCTAGCAAGAACATAATGGAGTTTACTACATTATTATGGCTGGGTTTGCTCTGGTTTTTTGTTGTTTTTTTTTACCTTAGAAAAGAGCTTTTTCAGTACCTAAGTCATAAAAATAAAGGTAGCCTTCTTTAACACCTTAACAGCAAATCCTTACAGATATCATTGTAGCTTCAGCAGGTCTTTTACACACTTCTGTCTACTCAGACAGGTGGTAGATGGCCTAAGAGTCTGAAAGCGTGGAGAAAGAAAGTCCTTGAAAACCTAGAAAAGAACACAGACCTGTTGTTTGGTAGTATTTTTTAAATATGCAAATATTATTTTCTGACAGTATCATGAAATGAATTTCACAAATTATTTGCATTAAGGCGCTTGGATGTATTTTTTGTATATCACCGGGAAGCTGGTTTTGAAGAATAAGTTAGCAAACATCTCTTCATTTGTGTTTTCAATTTTTGGGGGGTCTTATCACGTACCTGAAATTATTCACTGTACCTGTGTGCTCAGGGGAACTTGTCTGAAAGAACTGGAACAGGTAAGGGAAAGAAGCTCACTTTGTCTTGATTTGTTGTAAATCACTGAACTTTGAGATATTACTATTAGTATAAGGAAATTACTGCACTCCTACCACCATGAAGAAAAGTGAGGAAATTACTGGGGGAAATACATGTAAATAAATTCAAATTGTCTCCTCCTGACCCCCCAAACTGCATCTGCCAGATGATGACCTTATTTGTATCTTGATACATAGTGTGTGATAAATTGCTTAGAAGACCAAATTAATTAAGTAGCTGTTCCTGTTAAGAATGCCTTTTAAAAATGAAAAATTAAGTTGCATTTCGCACTCAACACCTACACACCAAAGTACATAACCCAGATGAGCTAATCTTTAAAACTGGCATAGAAATGAGCTAATGTTTTTAGGGAATTTTATGCACAATATGGCAAGAGATCAATAACATTTGAAAAAAAAAAAACCCACATAAAACTACTGAGCTGTTAGTAATAAACAAGTAATGAGTTGCAAAATATATTATCAGCTTTTTGACTTGTTATTATTGTCTGTTTTGTGCAGTTTCATGTGACAGGTTTGTATCTTGGCCCTGGCACTGAAATAGTGTTCATTGTGACAACGTGTACCTTCACAACTAATGGCAGCTGTGCAAAAAAAGAGACAAAAATGTTATCTCTGCAGAATGATGAAAAGGGATTGATAACACTGAATAGACTGGAAGCAAAACTACGTGTATGCTGTATATGTGCATACATGTATGGCATACTCACATATATCCAAGCACACACATGCACATATATGAATCTCAGTAACAAAATTTTGCTTTTAAAAGCATGAAGTTGGCCTCAGGAGCTAAGAAACTGAATTTGTGAGCTGTTAAATGTCAGAACTGACCTCTGGGAGTTTGAGGAGCGATGATGCGGTGAAGGGCAAGCTTCGGGTCATGTTTTATACAGGAAGTTTAATTGTTCTGGCTAGGAAGCAAAAGTGACTCATTTACTTGAAGTGGGTCCCTATCTCCCAATGCAGATTTCAAATGGGGGAGGATACTGCTAGCAATAATATCTCTAAAAGAATTGGACTGGTTTACTTCAGTATTTTAACTACTTCCATTCAGATTCATTTGTTTTGGACACGTAATTTGATAGTGTTCCAATGATAGTAAAAAACAGTGCTTTTGTCACCCTTCTTGACCCCATGCAAGTCTTTTCATTGTGTTTAAATCAAAGGGGGTTTTGCCAAAGAAAATTGTAAGCTAGTGGGCTCTTTCTGAGCCTTTTATTGAAAAACATAATAAACTATTTAACTGTATAGATTGTAAAGTTATCTTGACACTGGGTTTGTGGTGTTACTCTTTTTGGTTTCCCTCCTGTCCCAGAAAGCTCCCTCTACATATTAAGCATGTGTATTTTGAGTTATGACAAAAGAGGAATAACACATACATACAAATAAATAACATATTTCTCTTTGTTAGCAGTATCTAATTTAGTAATGAAGGGCTATCACTCATTTCAGTTCAACTCATCTGCATCCTGTTTTATCAACTTTCAGTTACCAAGATACTATTTCTTGATTACCATTTTGTTCCCAGCCTTTAGTTACCTCCAGTTTCAGTTTTGAAGACTCCAAGTCTTTGGTGATATATTTTCTGTAAAATGTGAATTTTGGTGAAGAATTGCCCTAGAAAATGTAAAAATTTTTCCAACTTTCTGATCATCTTATAATTAAAGGAATGTAAATAATTTAATGGCTAGAATTCCTGCTGTTTCAAGCTGCTTTTATCAGTCATAAATAATAAATACATTATAATTGAAATATGACAATCCACTGTCAGTGAGACCCTGGCCACATACCACTGAAATAAAAGTGAATTTTGTTGCAGAGAAAAGGAAAGGCATGAAGAGCTTGACATCACGCAGAGCACCCACTTTGTGCTGAGGAAGCAATGCAATTTATGTTTTCAAACCTGCAGCTAAGGCTGTTTTTCAAGCTGCCAAGAAAATCAATCTTTTCTACTTCACAGAAAATGTGACTTTTCAGAGAAATTATTGAAGCCAAAGCTAAAAATACTTAAACTATAAACTGAGTATTTTTAATCCTAGTAGATCATAGAAAATGCATGTGGAAGAAACTTCCAAAAAATCCTACCTTCTGCCTGAAGCAGAATTACCAACTCCCCACTGAGCACAAGCACTCCTCCCCTTTTCAAAAGGTGAAATAAAGCTCATATGGCTTCAATTGTTCCTTTACCAATATGAGCCGCAGAATTAGCTGCTGCTGTTCCTTTAATAAGGATGATTTGCAGCCCGCCTTCAAGCACAAGTCCCATGACTTCTGCTGGCACAGGGTGAAATTCCTACTTCAGTAATGATACTGTGCCTGGCAAACATAATGTTGACTTAGTTAAAAATTGAGAGAGTTCTCTGAAAATGAGATTTACTGATGAGTAAGATGAATAAGAAAATATAAATAGAAGATATATGAAAGTATACCAAAAATTGGGCTAAGCTGCAAAAGGTAGACCCACAGCCAAGATGGTCTGAAGTTTGGAAGGCTGACATACAGGGCTCTTTTCAGCTCATTAAAGATTGGAGGCCAATCACAAATATTTTATCTGCTTTCTCTGAAGTTCAGGTATTGAAAAACTTCTGAAAACTGTTTTCTCTGTAAGCCCAGGTGTAGTATCAGTGTTCTTTCATATACCAGGAACCTCAACTGAAGGAAATAAAATATGCTATCAATTAGAATATTATCTGAACATCACCAGGTTCAATTAATCACAATTTGCAACATACCAATTACGCTGTAAAGCAGACCCAAGCCTCAAAATAAAACTAAGCAAAGACTGCACACTTTAGTTAGCTTACTTCATATCAAACCATAGAAAATCCTAAATCTTCTCTTTTTAATTCAACAGATTTGTGAATGTAAGCCAAGCCCTTGAAATATACAGCCTAAGATTTTATTTTGCAATGAAAAATGAAAACGGGTGAATTTTCTTTTATTGACATTCTGATGTAAAAACTTTGCCTACGCTGATAAGAGTGAGGCACCTTCTCTTCACCTCCAGATTGAATCCTTCTGGTATGTTAAGTGTTTCAAAACATAATCCAAACTTGAACTTT
>VZTM01041031.1:34091-47539 GCA_013400555.1 Jacana jacana | reverse complement strand
GGAGGATTGCTTCTACAAATAGGCATTTTAATTCATCCGGGTACACTAAGGTGTTACCTTCCTTTCATTAATAAAATGGAAACTCATAAAGAAAACCAGATTATCCTGAATTTATGATCAAGTAATTTTGTTTCTCTTAGCTCTGGTAATAATTGTGGAACATTATTTCCTTGTTTCTTTTCCTTTCTCTTTCTTATACCTAGACAATCTTAATTTCTCATGTTTATTTATCTTTTTTCCCCTTTTAATTTGACAGGAAAAGCTATCTAGGACCCCAGGAGGCAAACACTGAGAGTTAGGAATTGGTCCTTCCCATCTCCACTTTAATGAAATAACAAGTAATTGGTTCATATTTACCAATGCTTTAGAAATTCTAGGTTATTCTTTGTGTTCTATTTACAAAATTCTCAGAATGGTAGTTTCTGGCTTTATTTTTGATACATCTTTTGTATTTTTTTATGGACTTTTGTTATTCACACTGTGAAGTGATTAATCTTTCTCATCATAACTTTACATTTTCCTTTAGTATTTTTCCCCCTGAAATGAAGCTTTATGATTGTTTTGATCTTTCCTTCCCAGTCAGCTCAAGGTGAATGTTCCTAACAGACTGAATGAAATTTCAATACATTTGGGGTCCTCATGAGGGATAAATCACCATAGGTTTACTGACACCAACCTCTCTCTGCCTCTTTACATCAATGGCAAGCCTGTCTCTTTATTGACAGATGCCTTTTTGGGGGAAACCCCCTGAATCCTGTTCTTCAGAAGGCAGATCATGCTATGGATCACTTCTCTGCTGCAGAGCACTTCTGAAGCACCTCTGCAGAGACCACTTCAGTTGAGTGACTACTTCATGGACTTAAAATGAAGTGTGCAGAGCTAAACGATCTCTGTAGATGCTTTGGCTAAACTTTCAATAGTAGGCTGTGCTTCTGAGATGCCTTATGAAGCAACTACAGAAAACATACAGTGCATTTTCTGACCAGCTGAAGGGTTGTGATCAAGCTGGGTTCAGTACAGTAACATGATACGAGGGTAATGTTACTCTCCAGCTAAATTTCAAAGTAACTAAGATACCAATAAAACTTAAAGTATCTTTGTTTCACGTGTCTTTTCATTTGGAAATCATTCAACTCTTTTATAAATAAAGGAAATAAGATTTTAAGATTAAATTTGCACCCCCTCATTTAAAGTTAAATGAATTAACCAGATTTTAATTATGGTCTATAAAAAATGACAACAAAAGTGGGAGACACGTACCTCTATTCAGAAATAGACCTCTATCACAGAAAGAAAATATTTTTCTTTCTTTTTTTTTTTAAGTTTTTTTGTTGGTGGTTTTTTAGTTTTAGTTTTTCTAAACATTTTTGATATTGTTTCCTTATTTGCCTACAGGACCGTAATTTGCTCCTTAAATGGTTCTCGAGTAGTTGTTTGGGCGTATGATTCATCTCAAATTCTGTACGCTTTGCATTTTCTGAGGTTTGTTGTTGATTTCTGTTGAAAATACAACTACACCGTGTTGTATTGTATACAACTCTAAGTATTTTTTAATCCAAATGTTAAATATCTCTTTAGTGGAATTTTTTTTTCAAATTTCCTGACAATTATACTGTGCACAGAGTATGACCTAATGACCATGTGTTTTAAAGCAAGTGTTGGTCAATGCCTGTTTCAGTACAACATGGTAAAAACTGTTTTATATGCATGTAAAAGCAATTTTATATCTGTAAGCTACTACTGAGTTAAAAATGAGTTTTCTTTATTTCAAAAATTGTTTCCTTTAATTAGTGGCGTTCATTATTTTTGATAATCTAGTAGCTGAAAAGTAGTTTATGAATATGGCTTAATCTCTCTTAATGTCTCTTTTGGTATCATGGACATTTCACTCCTCTTTCTAAATGAAATCTTTCTTGCTTACACATTCTTAACCTGCTCAAGCATTGAAAGCCAATAAACTACAGAGTCTCTTAATTTAGAGTTGCTGAAGTTGCTGAACAGAAATATTTTCAATTTGATATTACTTCCATCATACAGGAGCAATAGGATGGAAGCCCAGACAAAGCATTCCTGGAACATTGACTGAAAATTTTATTTCTTTTTGCCTCTTGTAATAAAAGAGTGGAGAAGAAGAGTTAGAGATGATACTCTAACACACCAAATCCTGGAGCAAAAAATAATCTTTTTTTTTTTTTTTTCATTTATATTATCTAAAGAACCAGAATAGAAAACACTTAAAGACCCACTGTACCTGTGAACAACTTTAAACCTGACACTTTTCCAAACTGAGTCCATGAGAAAGTTTTGACTTAGTGGATCTAGCCCAATTCCCTATTACCTAAATATCATTTGTCTACCATGCATCTTAAGGTACTATAGGTCAAAGTGTTTTGCAGAGCAGGTCAATGTATTTCCTCTGTTTTAGAGTTGGTATAGGTAAAGCATGTAGGTGGTAAATCAAGTGGGATAGTATCTATTGTAGTGACACTTGGCATCATACCATGAGCATTTTCACATATGATCCCTGCTTATATCTTTTCTGGCTGTTGGAAGAATGAAGGTAAGTCCGTTCCATGCTTTCTTTGACATGAAGTAATCGCATTGCAGATTGGTTTTTTTAATCAAGGTAAAGTGGGATAACACACTTTTCAAAAAGGAAATAAAATTTTAACGCTTGTCTCAAGATCCACCTTGCTGGAATGGCCTTGGTTTTTCCCAGCTCTGTCTTCTATTGTTAATCATTTTACTGTAAGCATGTGATATATATAAGTAATTTTAAATAGTAAGTTTGTCTTGGCACATTCAGTAAAAATGAAAATATTGTTGGCAATTGAAAATCACAAGACTAGAGAAATTCAGACAGTTTTGAGAATTTTCTGTTTAAGCATTATTGCTTCCAGACTGCACTAAATTCTGAAACTAGTCTGAAAAAAAATGTTCAAAATGCAAGGTAAATATTACATTATTTTTTCTGATGTGATACAAAAAAGGAAGATGCATGTAAATCCGTTATTCTGCCTCTGCTATGTGTATTGCATAAAGTTCACTATCCTGCAAAATGACTTAACCTGCAGAGAGCATGGAATATTTGCTGCATGTACTACGAACTTCATGGCAGAGAAGCAAAAGTAATTTACCTAATGACTGGTTGAAAATCTCGAGATCTGCGGAGCATCCATTTTTTATCTCTAGCAAAGCATTCATGATCTCTATCTGCCTATTTATGACACTGCAGTATGTGACAAAGACTACTGCATCATGCAGTGTTGAAACAAAAAGCACATGTCAAAACTCAAGTAGGAATCTTTGAAAGGTCTCCTGAGAAAGAATCGTTCTGTTTTGTAACACAGCCATGCCCTGAAAATGTCTCTGTAAAATGTGTCCAAAGGACTTATAACACTTTATGTAGTCCAAGTGCCCTCACATTTATTCTCAAATACATTTAAGTGCATGGAAGCTTTTGACTTGCAGGCATGATTAAGTATAGCTGCTAAAATCTTACATTTTAAAATACATTACAACATAGTTTGATACCACAACTCCCTCACTGTCGCATCTCCCGTTGGGCTTTTCCTGCCCTCCTTTCACTTTTCCCTTTGCCATTTCGTTTTGTGCGGGTGAGGAGCTGGTGTGCACACTGAGGGCTTTACGATGCCAGATGAGGTTGCAGAGATGACAGCTGTCTAGTTTGGGGAAGATGGTTTCTGTGCTGTGCTATGGTACATGGGATGGGAGTGCTTTTTCAAGGGGTTAGGAAAGTAAGGCCAGTCCCCTTTCTGCCAGCCCCACTCAGTACCAAGGATCCAGTACAGACTACAGCAATGAATTATACAGTGTGTTGCTTGAGCCTGTTCTAGTTCCTATTGATGTCAGTGCAAAAGTTTCCTTTAATTTACTTGAGGTAAGGTTAGACTGTTAATGAGTAGATCCTTGAGTGTGTTGCAAAAGTGTGCAGTTAGTCACCAGCTCTAAAGGAGCATTTATGTTTGTTTACAATATTCTTTAATACATCTTAGTAATAATAAGATGAGTGCTTCGAAAGTTTCTTTATTGCTCTTAGATGACCAGGTTAAAAAGGTGCATCAACAGTGTTACATTTTCTCTGAGAGTTGTTTACAGTCTCTCTCTTCTTACATCTGCATACAAATCTAAACCAATAATTGTTATTTCTGGGGAGTGTATGAGACAATGAATACACGTGTATACTCCTACTGTGTCATCACGTTTCTGTGAATTGCAAGCTAATAACTTCAAAGTTTAGAATCTGTTCTCCTAGAAACTATTGCTTTTATTCCTAGAATTATACTATACTATCACCATAGTGTACCGACAGCATTGTCATTGGCAATCTCCCAGATCTGCTTTATATATTGATAGCCTTAAACATACATTGGATTCTGTGTGTATGGAGTCACAGATACCCACACACATAGTTTCTGTGAGTGGTAAATGGAAACCAATAGGGGATACCTGGGTGATAAAATGGGAAAGTCAAGTTCATATGACCAGACAATGCTAGTGCAGATAATTCTACTGTATTACACATGAGACATTAGGCTGGTATTTTTGCTGCTTATCCCTAGCTGGAAAGCTCCAAACTGATGGACTGTCTTTGAAAGAGTATGAATAGCTCTTGTGCTGCGGCCAATACCTCTCCCATTGATAGTACTGTAATAAATGTCCATATGTGTGGAGTGGCTGACAGCATAGCTGACTTCTGACAAAATTTTATTGTATTATCAGTATTTAGCCTCATTAGTTTATAGAGTACTGCAGAATACCTTGTGTAAGAAAGGAACAGAGTAGCACAAATTTAATTTTCTGTACTGCCTATGTACATACACACAAGTCATCAGTCACATTTGGTACTTCTCTAAAATATTTGTAAATGTTATTTTAAATAAACATTTAGCTGGTTCATTATTAAATCTTTATATAAATTTCATCTTCTATAAGATGTTAAAAATGTTTAGAATTCATCAGCATGTCTTAATACTTGTGCTTGGCTAATGTTTTGCATTTATAGGAGTTTTTAAAAGGCAGGTGCAACGTGACATATCACAAGAAGCAAATTAAACTCTTGTAAAGCACAGCTGGAATGCTAAAAATGTGTATTTGTAATTTAAATATGTGACACCATCACACTGTAAAATCAGTTCATAATTAGAAAACATCTGGGTTTTTTTCTGATATGAGAGTCTAATAGTATATTTAAATAATTTAGAATGCAATAAAGGAAAAAAAAAAAAGTCAAGCTATAGTAAGTGATTCAGGACATTTCTTTTCTTTTGTTTAAATGTCCTCCTCCAGATCTTTAAGTAACCCATCATTTTGAAGCTAATTCTTGGTTCACTTTGTAATCACCATTGATGAAATACATATGCCAAACATATGTGCTGTTAGGACCTTATTGTCAGTCAAGAAACAGGTTTTGTAGTTGCTATTGTTAAGAAGGATTTACACACTGTCATGTTGCTGTTTTTTTTCTTTTTTGATTGTCAGAGAAAAGTTGATTATTTTAACAGTGAAATTTACGTGAATACTTATATACATAGTAAACACAATGATGTCTGAGGAGTTTATGATATCTGGAAACATACTTAAACTAGATTAAATACTGGCTTAAAATGTATTGGGATCAATTCAAGTTTACCTAATAAAGTTTGAACAAAACCACAACTTCTCAAATGAAGTTAACATGGTAGATTAGCCACACATCTGTCATTAGTGTTCACGTAGGAGTGTATTTATATTGGTGTGATGAAAATCCTAATGGATGTTTTTATCCTGCCTGAAGTGTGCAAGCAGAGCATTCCCCTAGTTTATTGGCAGTAAACTATATAACCTTCCTCTTGCCATTGCCGAAGCATCTATTTAAGATAAATAGAGGCCATACATTCCTGAACAGGTTTTGTGTTCTTTTTTCATGGGCATACATGTATAAATGCTTGAAAGTCTTTGCACATACTTGCTAATGCCTAAAAAGCACACTAGGCACAGTAGTACTGTTCAGAGAGATTTTTCAGCTCAGTAGCCGGGCAGTGGTGTTAGTAAATACTATGAGGTTGGTCTATCTATTAACTATTCTTTGTGATGCAACCATTCTGGGGACAAAATGTGTTCGGCTTACGTGCTTTCTATTTTAAATGAACTAAATTAATTTTTGCCCTGGAAATGAGGAAAAAAATTGAAAACTAACTTTTTGAGGGCTAGAATACATAAAGTTAATGTGCTGCAGTTTACATGCATCTATGTCTCAATCGTCTTTTATCAACCTTTGCTGCTGCAGCCCACCACAAGCTTTTCATCAGTTTATGCATTGTGCGCCAGGGCAAATAATGACAGAATATCTAGCTAAAGAAGGGGTACTTAATCAGCAATCAAGATTCAATTTGTTTTAATTTTAGCAGGTGTTTGTGAGGTACATTGATGGGAGAGATAATATGTACTGCTTTCATTAGCTCTCTTGTTTTTGTGCTTGAACATTTAAGAGCCAGATGTTCGGAGGTGAGCTGATCAGAATATTAAGTCTCCAGAGGTTGGTTTCCATAGTGTTTTACATTCCTTTCTTTATCTCTCTCAGTTCACCCTGAGCTATGAGGTGCAAGTGCTCGCAATGACAGACTACATCTCTGCTTCCTATTCAACTAAAGCTTTAAATTAGTCTAATTTTCTGTGTTTAAAAAAAAAAAACAAAAAACCAAACCAAAACCAAAGCCAAACACCACAAAATACCAAAACCTTGAAAAGCAACACAAATTCTACCAAAAATCCCCTGGCCCCACAGAAAACAACTTTCTTCTAATAAACCACAATTAATTCTTGGTCCTTGCGTCAGACTCATTTCTCAAGTAGAACTAGTTTAGAATTATCTGTTTAGTAGCTAGTATTTGGCCAGGATGTTTTTACCTCAGTAAAATCATAAAACTACTGTCAGTTGGTAAGCTACTGATTCCATCATCTTCTTAAATTAAATATATAATCTAGATTATTTGTCTGTTCGGGAGAAAAAAGAATCAGCTGTAATGTCAGAATGCCCGAACCCAGGAGGGGACTGCAAAATGGACATTGGGAGTAGCTTCAGTCAAGAGGTGTTCTTTCAAAGAAAGCATACAGGCTATATTTGAATATCACAGGGGTTTTGTGACATAAGGTCATTGAAAGAATGCATTAGAGTAGACAATAGGATTGCAAAAGAAAGGTGACTTAACCCTTTGAGTTGCATTTTTAGCCCAATAGGTAACATCAGCAGCACTAGCTCAGTAGCTGCTGCAGTAATAAGTCAGTATTCTTCTGTATAATAAGGTCTCTCAATGTTGTGATTATAATTTCTTTTTGTAGAGAAAAACAAGCCCAGAGATGAAGAGTTAAATAGAACTGCCATTGGCAAATGCTATAATGTTTTCCCTCACTATTAATTGTTCTCTGTTTACTTTGATGCTCAAAGATTGCCCTGTTTTACAAGCATATTTTCTTAATTGTGTCACCTTGTACTGTAAGTGTGTCAGAGGGGAAACATTTGCAAGTGATTAGATATGGACCTTTGTGTCACCAAATGTATGAGGTACATACCCTTATAGGATATAATTGTGATCTTTTAATATGCGGCCATTGACCCGGACTTGTTATTATCTATTATAGTTTATAATAATGTATCTCTTTATGATTAAATGATGATGCCCGGCAGAACACTATGATTAGCATTTCAGTTATTTATAGATTATGTCAGAGCAGTAATAAACATAAAATGCTGTTAATGTGTGGCTAATGAAATCTGGACATGAACAAGTTTATGAATTGATATAATTCATTTGAGTGTTCTAACTGAGCTGCTGGTTCTCGTCATAATTCAAAAGCTTAGCAGGGTTCACCGATTAGGTGGTAGACTAATTTGCTACAAAAAGTCAATGGGTTTTCATCGTCTTGGGCTATCATACACAGCATGGCTGATTGCATAAGGACTATACAAAGTAATTCTCATAAATATATTTATTAAGCTTAATATGTTTTGTGAGGTTAGGATGGAATCAGCTAGTGCACAACGTATGTGGAACAAAATCACAGTGTGTTAGATACTAAAAAGATATGTTCAGTAAAATCATTCAAGACCAGATCGATGAGGGAGTTATTTGAATTTTAAAAGGTGAGCAATTCAATATCAAATATAAATGAGAGCCATAAAGAATGATACAGATGATTGACTGGGTATGCTCGACGTTTATTTTACTTTGGCATCATAATTTCATTTCATGCTACAAATACAGTTTTAAACTTAGGTTACTTAGCGCTGAGATAGCTGAGAATGTTTGTAGAGCTAATGGCAGTACCGCTGTCCTGTGGTGAGTTAAAACTGAGTTACATCTTACACTAGAGTCTGTGTTGCTACATTCTTCACCAGTGTAAACTATTGATTGCTACCTCTCCTTTTAGAGTACTATCTTGTGATACCAACCTACACTGAGTCCTTATCATCAACAAAGATGTTCCTAGCTTTTATAGGGTATCATTTTGGGTTTCTTTAAACAATGGAAAACTAATGTATCGGACGTAGAGTCTGTCAGTTCATTGTTTTCGTCCTCCTTTTCCCTGTGACAGCAGACTTTTCTCTCTCCCGTCATTTACCCTCTTGCATCAAAAATGCCATTACTTCAATCAGGGTTGAATTCACAAGCAGAATCCTTTATGCTACTTAGAAATGCTATTCTGTGGAAGACCTAAACGAATCTGACTTACATAGACATACATAGAACCTCAAATACATTAGAAAACGATTTGGATAACGTAAATAGCTGAACTTTTTGATTTATTTTATTTTAATACTAACATACATAGTAAAATTTATCTTAATAGATCTTAAAATATTGCGAGGAAAGTAGCCCCAAGAATCATAAATTATTTAGGTGTTGTGCTTCTTATTTAAGAAGCTAACAGGGCTAGTTATGAGATTATGACCCTGGGACAATTTTGTTAACAATAATACTGTAATCACGAAAGAAAACTTTTTCTTCTTCAATTTAAAAAAAAAAAGGCTATGTAGTTATTAAAGGGAAAGAGGGAAGTGCTGTTTCAGAACATGGCTATACAGTTGTACGATCATTTCTTATTATAACAAGAGTCCAGACAGAATTCTTTTATATTCTCCTCTCACATTTGTATCTTGACCTAACACGTGATCCATATGAGGCCCTGCACTTTAATCTTCACTATCAGGTTTTTCTCTGATGCTTCCCAATATCGTTCACATTACATGCATTCCTTCCTTGCATTCCATAAATCTTTGTCTTGTCCATACAAACAAAAGCCCTACATAATCATAAACCATGCACCCCACTCTCTCCTCTCCCTCTTCCCAAGTGCTTTAGAGCTCCTTGGAAGATTTAGAAGCAGATTTTTTCTAAACTTGTTTTAAAGATGCAATTTTGACACTGCCATACATGTTACCTACTCTAGAATGTGGTGCGTGGGCTAAGGTGGAATTCTAAGGTCACCACAGCACTAGGGGCCCCAAGCTTGCTCTGCCCGTGTGCTTTGTACTCTGAGCAGATTGTCAGATGGGACCCCCCAGTTCATGCTACTGCTTGGGAACACCGCATTGGTGACGCAAGAGGTGACTCATCTCCTGCTGAGTTAGGAGGATTTAGCAGTTCATGGTGAAAACCAGTGTTCTCTTGTAGGTGGTTGCTCTTAGATTATTTGTAGCATTGAGACTGTGATGACTTTTAATCTTTGTTCATCTGTGATTGGACCAGGAGCTGTCACATGATGTTTGTGTATGGGGGTCTCCTAGGGACATTCTGTTTGACTGGCTTTTCATAGTGGTTTCTTACAAGAATTTCGTAAGACTTTCCGAAGACTTAGATAAAAGAGAAAAAAAGCTTTGGTAGAGGTAGTGAGCTGAAAATCATCAGAAAAATCCCCTGGTCAGAAAAGTCCTCCCCCTTAGCAAAGTGTCCTTCATGCAAGATCTAAAAAGAGGAGCTGTATCACATCTGTTAGCTATCTGCAGTGTCATACTTTGTATGATTTTCCCTCCCCACTGTTTATTTTAAATTTCTTCTTAGTTAATTAAAAATGCAGTTGATATTTTGTTCCTGTGTCACAAATGAGAATGCTAGCATTTCATTTATAAAGTGATATGTGGCTCAACTTCTGCTCTTGATATTTTCAAGAGGCCAGTGATTAAAAAACCTATGTGGAATACGCTCTATTATTGCCCTCTCTAGGCATTGTCGCATAAAACCTTAAAGGTTCTGGTGCTAAATCCCCAAGGCAGCATTTTGATACGTGCCAGATGTTCACTCATGGGAGAGATAAATGTTTAATAATTTTTGCTATTGTTACTGTTTTTACAATGTGTTATACTGCCGTGGCTTGCTAAGGCTAAAGCTCTGTTTTTCTTGAAGGAACAAGCATGTAATAAGCAAGATGTTTACATTTCCATCATCTTGGTTTTGCTAACAACATGGGAGACTTCAACCTAAAGCACAAGTAGCCCAACTCTCGCAGAGTTGACAGAAGGATTTAACTATGCAGTCTGAAATCCTGTTTCAGGAAAGAAAGGCTGCTAAAACCACCAGTCAGTTTTAAAAGCCTCAAACTTCATTTGGCGCCAAGTAACAACTTATAACCTATTTACACAGATTCCAGTGTAAAGCAACAATATAGGGGGGTGGGGGAAGAAAGGTGTGACCTACTCCTTTTCTTTATCCAAGAGGAGTAGCGTTAATCCCATTCGCCTGTGGTGTTTGCACCTTGTATCTCCAGTGTTATAGAGTAATATTTGTCTTTTTACATTAGGCAAGTGCTAGCGTTTTTAAAAAGAATATTATATATTGAGTGAAACTGATCCCTATCGATACTCTCATAATGTCAACAAAATTACTCTGTTTTTTAGAGCTAGTGGGATTAACAAAAAGTTGGGATGCTTTTTTCCCACAAAAAAAGAAACTGTGGATAGAAACCTCAAAACCTGATGCAACAGAATGTGTTGGTTTGGATAAAGTCTGGATTATCAGGTATCTTCTGTGCAACTATAGGAGCTCCGTTGGCAAATACTGCTCCTTGTCTGATGCTTCAGGATCCCATGCAATACTGGATAGACCAATGCTGCACTGTCTCTTTCTATGAAGAAATTTGAAATCCTCCTGGGTAAATTACTAGCTGGGGTACTGGAGCTTGAGGAATCCTGGTTAATAGGTAGTGACTTTCTTTTGTTCTCCACAAATACCTTCAGTTCCCAATCAACCAATCAACTTTCATCTCTCCTTCTAGGTGTGTCCTAGGCATGTCCAGATATCACTGGCTGAGTGATATCTGAAATATTGGTGTTTTTCCTTGCAAGTCCCATATCAAGCAGGAGGAGGGGAAGAGCAAAGGGAAATTTGTGTGTCTCAAGTGATGAGACATGAGGATATACTGGTTAGTATATGATCACTACTCATTTCAGAGAACACTGTTATTGAGAAACGACCTTCCTTTACTAGCCATGATCATTCTCAAAAAAGAAACTACCTTAACAAAAAAAATAAAAAATAATTTTAAAAATTACCTCCTTTGCCTCTGTGCTTGTCCTGAAGGGCAAGCAAGGTAACACAAAACTGAGGATCCATCTAATTTAAGAAGTCTGTTTGCTGAGCTCTTTCTCTCATGCACATGCACTCTTTCACTTATTCACCTTTCCCACTGCATTATCTTAATGAAATGAAGTAAACCCCCCCCCCATCTTTCCAGTTCACCCTTGTCTAGAACTTGTTGTTCTTGTTGAATAATTGCTCATTACAGATCTTTAGGATCTAGATCTTCACTTTGTAGGCACTGAAGTCCTAATTCTGCTGTCCTGAGTAAGGATGACAGAGTTGGGTCCACATAAAAATCAGAAAAGTGTTTGAATATAAATCTATGTCATATTTTTCTCTAGATCAACCTGATAAAAAGTCATGATATACTGTGGAAGGTCTTTATCCTTGAGGATTAAAAAAAATAAATAGGAATACAGGTCAAACTGCTTTCAGAATTCAAATGTTATTTTTAAAAGGAAGAAAAAGCCTGGTAATCTGCAAATTTGTTATTCTATGTAGTACACAAAGTAGTACTTGAGAATAAAGTGATGTGGGTTTGAAGATTTAATTAAACAATAGGGCAGGTTGCTAATAAACAGTGATGACGCAGTGTAACTGCCCATTTGAACAGGGTGTAACCCAGTCCACAGTCTGAGCTATTTAAATCTGGGTTTTGATTTTGCATATGTGATGACTGAGTGTATCAACCATAAAAAGCCAATTGTGCTGTCACTTGCAAGCTGGTAAAATTCTGATGAAATGCACATAGCAGTAGTTTATCAGCTTTTACCTGTCTTCTGAAAATAAAATGGCTTAGATTTGTCTGAATGGCATAAAACATCCATGGGTAAGTTTCTGATTCATCATTCTAACAAACGTCAAATTCTTTGTATGGATTCTGTATGAGGGAAGTATAGCACTTCAGATATTTCCATTAATGGAGGTTAGCCCTATAATTTTCTGGCATGTTTTGCTGTATTTTCTTATATCTTACTTCATGCTGAGTGTTAGTATTGTTCTTGGCATGATGCTTTACCTTGGAAAATGTTTTTAATAGCTTCTAGGATTTACCTTGCTGCTGTTTCCAAAATGTTCATCTCTACTGTAATGTAACAGGAAAAGAGGCATAGACGACACAGAAGAATTTATACAAGTAAAATAATTAGCGTATTACTTCAAAAGTTTCCTTTCATTTGTCTTGGAATAAAATACTACAGATCTAAATAGTGGCTAATAGTGATGTTTAAATTCTGGGTAATAAACAACAAAACAAATTTATGACCTAGATTCACCATTTAATGTAGGTTTCAGTAGATCCTGTTAACATCAATAGATGTAGGCACATTTAAATGATATCCTAATGTCCCTGCCAATGATACATTTTATGTTATGTTGCCAGATAGTTTGAACAAAACCAGTATTTGTCATAAAATCATAGAATCATTTTGGTTGGAAGACACCCTTGGGATTATCAAGTCCAACCATCAGCCCTACTCTACAAGTTCTCCCCTACACCATATCCCTCAACACCACATCTAATCTACTCTTAAACACAGTCAGGGATGGTGACTCCACCACCTCCCTGGGCATCTGATTCCACTGACTGACCACTCTCTCCATGAAAAACTTTTTCCTAATATCAAGCCTAAACCTACCCTGCTGCAGTTTGCAGCCATCTTGTTCTATTGCTAATTGCCCATGAGAAGAGACCAGCACCAACCTCTCTACAATAACCTTTCAAGCAGTTGTAGAGAGTGATGAGGTCTCCCCTCAGCCTCCTCTTCCTCAAACTAAACAATCCCAACTCCCTCAATCGATCCTCATAATACTTATTCTCCAGGCCTTTCACCAGTTTTGTTGCCCTCCTCTGTACTCGCTCCAGCACCTCGA